>JAJOZX010013140.1:12500-22500 GCA_023014485.1 Bathynomus jamesi
TTCTGTAACCTATATATAGGCTTAACCTTTTTATGTACTTCAGTGTTCCTGAGGATGTCATTAGACGAAAGCGCTTGAGCACCATTTTGTGTTTCCTTTCCTTCGTGGTTTTATTCATCATATATATATATATATATATATATATATATATATACATATAATATATATATACATATATATACATATATATATATATATATATATATATATATATATATATATAATATATATATATATATATTAGGGTGTCCCAATTTTCTTTCTTAACAAGACCTGATCACTCGTGTCATGCCCGGATGTGGTTTGGGCTAACGCATTGGCTCTGTGATTTTCAACTCGATCAGATGATATTTAGAGGTCCCGACGTTTGATGACTTTTTTTGGTTTTCAGAATTGATCATTACGGCGTTGACGAGATCAAACATCAAGTTGTGGCTTCTTGAGAAGTCTCCGGTAGCAGAACTGGCTAAATCTCGATTACCAAGTAATATGGACGTGTTGCTCCTTTCCTTCTACCATCACCGCGACCAAAAGAAGACAGATTCCAACAGTGTCAAGGCGTAATATCGGCTGTATTAGAAATCTGGGCTAGAGCCAACTCGAATCTGGCAACAACCTCCGTTCATGCCTCGACTAAACTGAAAGCTTTGGTTCAGAGGTATCGAAATTTGCATAAAAACAAGAACAAGACTGAAATGACTTACAATATGCAGCGGGATGTATTCTTGGCTGATATAGAGGATATTTTTGATGTCGCCCGCTCAGACGTTCTGGATCGGGGAGATATCCCTCTTGAAGACAAGGAATTCCTCATTTCCCAAAGGGCAGATCGACATACGAGTTACATGGGAGGTGAAGATAGAAAATATAATGCAGCCACAATGAAAAGACAGGAAAGGGAAAGAGCTCTTGAGCGGGCACACCGGCGTCAAACGGAGGAGGCTCTAGCTGTAGGAGTCACAGAAGAGGCTACCGACAGCAGTTCTAGCACATCGTCAGCTGACAGTGGAAACGAAGCCGTCACTTGTAGACTTAAACCTTCGAAAGCTCCCAAACATGACAGACTAAAAGAAAGTCTGAGTGATATTGACCTGGCAGCAACTTGGGATCGCGAGGGCCTTTCTGTTCGACAGGCAACATCAGCGTTTGCTGCGACTGCAAAATCCCTAGCTCTCGGTCCTGACAGTGTTCCATCAAAGAGCACGGTTCACCGCTTCCGACAAAAGGCACGTACAATGATTGGGACCAATGTTATTGGCCACCTCGAGCAGCTTCCACCTCGACTGCAGATCCACTGGGACACAAAGATACTCACTGACATCGAACAGGAGGGTAAGTCAGTCGATCGGATTGCTGTTGTGGTGACTGGGGATGGTGTGGAAGAGCTATTAGGAGCACCGAAAATAATAGACGGCACAGGACAGCAAATGGCAAGCGCAGTCCATCATGCGCTCACCCTAGTCGGAATTGAGGACAAGATCATAGGCATGGTGTTTGACACGACGGCATCAAACACAGGGATAGTGCAAGGTGCGTGTGCGCGTTTGGAAGCGGCATTGGGAAGATCTCTTTTATGGTTTGCTTGCCGTCATCACGTTCACGAAGTGATTCTCAATGATGTCTTCGTCGTGTGCCTAGGAACACCACCAAGTCCTCAAATCCCACTTTTCAGGAGATTCAAGGAGGCCTGGCCATCAATGAACCACTGTCAGTTGGATGCATTTGACAAGGACGAGGTGGCTAAAACCTTCATAAATGACAATGCTTGCCTTTCACAAATGCGACTTGAGGTAATAGACTATCTCCGCGATGCCCTAAGAAGTGGTAATCATCCTCGAGAGGATTATGAAGAACTTCTTCGACTGAGCCTCTTGTACCTTGGAGACGACGTAGGACGTTACAAGCTTCGGCCTCCAGGGGCTTACCATCAGGCCAGATGGATGGCCAAAGGTATTTACTGCCTGAAAATAGCATTACTGCAGTCCCAGTTCTCCGAACTTCGTCTCCAAGAACTGCAAGGGGTTCGCCGTATGGCTCTCTTCGTGAGCCTTGTATACGTGCGTCACTGGCACGAGGCTCCCATCGCCATCAAATCTCCCAAAAATGACGTTAGGCTGTGCAATCTTCTTGTAGGTTACCCTGACAAGGACGTTGGAAACACAGCTTACCGGGCTGTGCTCCGTCATCTGTGGTATATCTCGGAGGACTTAATCTGTCTTGCACTGTTTGATGACAGAGTTGACGACAATGAAAAGCGTAACATGACGGCTAACCTGAAAAAGCGCCCTGGGAAAGGACTCAAACGGGTCCAAGGCAAGGGACTGCAAGTGGATGGCCGTTTAAGTCCGTGGGTGACGAGTCGATCCACCACACTCTTCCAGTTTCTCCAAGTTGAGCCCACGTTCCTCACCAAAGACCCTGAAACATGGCCTACTGACGAAAACTACCGTCTGGCAAAGAGCCGAGCTGCAGAACTGATGGTGGTCAATGATGCAGCAGAGCGAGGCATCGCCCTCATTGAGAAATACACAAGCAAACCTCTGTGCCGTGATGAAGAAGACCTCCAGTTCCTCCTTCGAACTGTCCACTCAAACCGACGGAATGAGAGCCGGAAGGGAACAAAAACGGATCTCATGAAACACGTGTTTAGTTAAAATGCATAAATGTGATGCTTTGAAATTGTTGTTTGTGTGTTAAGATTAAAATACATGTTTATTTTGTATAACACTAGGCAACAAAGATTTTGTTACAGAAGACCAAATAGGTGCTCCTAGCTAATTTCGGTATGCTGATTTCAAATCTATAATTAGATTTTTCTATCACGTCTAGATTTTGTGTAAAATGCAAATCACTTTTAGTAAAATTTTCTACCACGTCCAGATTTTGGTTTTAATCGGCTTAATGCCAGTAATATGAAACTTGCTTTTCAAGGTTAAAGCAATTTTTTTTGCCAACTATATACAAATTCGAACAATTTTGATAAATAAAATTTATCCCGAGTTGGCAACACTGAGTCAAGAGCATAGTAACGGGCAACGGCACATCGTAATAATTACTTTCTACGTTTTTTCAGATATTGTATGGTAATTCAAAATGGCATCAAATAGACGTGCTTGTGTAAATCACCCAGACAACTTCTGCTTTGTCTGTGGACAATATACACCTAAGCCACAACGTAGAAACAACAACAAAGATTAAACTTGCCTACAAGTGTTATTTTGACTAAGTTAGGAGACCAACAGAGGGACTGGGCACCACATATTTGCTGTGCACAGTGCAATGCAATGTTAATAGCTTGGATGAATGGTAAAAGAAAAGCTATGCCGTTCTCAGTCACCATGGTTTGGCGTGAGCCGAAAAATCACTTCAATGATTGTTATTTTTGTTTGACAAAGATTGCTGGTTTCACAAAGAAAAACAAATCAAAGATCACGTACCCAAACTGCGAATGAGCAATGAAACCAGTACCACATGATGAAACAAATCCACCACCAGTTCCACCAGCAACGATAACAGACAGCAGTTCATCTGAAGATTCTGCTAGTGATATAGAAACAGGGAAAGATGGCATATATGTTCCAGATGCAAATATTTCCCCACATTTGTTAAGTCAAGCGGAGTTAAATGACTTAGTGCGCGATTTGGAATTACCAAAAGAAAAGGCAGAGTTGCTTGGTTCAAGACTTCAAGAATTTAATCTTCTCCAACCAAACACCAAAGTTTCCCATTTCCGCTATCGCCATTTGCAGTTTTCATCATTTTACTTACAGGAAGAAAACGTTTGTTTCTGCCACGATATCAGTGGTCTGATGCAAGGGATTGGCTGTCGCTATGATCCAAAAGAATGGAGACTGTTCATTGACTCTAGTAAAGCTAGCCTTAAAGCTGTATTACTGCACAACGGCAATGAAAAACCTTCAATACCTGTAGCACATGCCACTGGCCTTAATGAGACTTATGAATCGATGAAACTGCTGCTAAGACTCATCAAATATAAGGACCACACATGGAATATTTGTGGCGACTTTAAAGTTGTATCATTACTTCTTGGGTTACAGTTGGGCTACACAAAGCATATGTGCTTTTTGTGTCTATGGAACAGCAGAGATGACAAGAACCACTACAAAAAACATGATTGGCCATCTAGAACTGAACATGTTGTTGGTAAATACAATGTGAAACACCCAGCACTTATTGACCCTCAGAAAGTACATCTTCCACCACTTCACATTAAACTTGGCCTTATGAAAAATTTCGTGAAGGGTATGGATCATCAAGGTAGTGGTTTCCAATATTTAAAGGATAAATTCAAAGGAATATTGACAGATGCTAAGCTAGAAGCTGGAGTTTTCACTGGACCACAGATCCGCAGTGTCATCCACGACTCATCGTTTCCATCTAACCTAAATGAGAATGAACTAGGAGCATGGACATCTTTCGTTGAAGTTGTCAAAAATTTTCTTGGAAACCACAAAGCTAAAAACCACCGTAAACTCGTAGAAAACATGCTTAAATCTTATGAAATAATGGGATGCAGAATGTCTTTGAAAATTCATTTTTTACATTCTCATCTTGACTTCTTCCCGGCCAACCTTGGGGCTGTAAGTGACGAGCATGGTGAGCGCTTCCACCAACAGATCTCAGTTATGGAAAACAGATACCAAGGTAATTTCAACCCAAATATGATGGGGAGATTGTTGGTTCCTGCAGAAGGAGAGCTCGTCATCCTACAAGCGACAAAGGAAGAGGACACACCAAAGTTTCACTTAAGAACAGGAATTTGCCTTTCAGTAGTAACAACAAAATACTAACGCGCTTTGGGTGGATGGTTGGGCGCAGGGGTGGTAACTCCGCCAGCGGAATTCCGCTGTCTGTCTTAAGCCAGAATAAAGGAGGAAAGACATCCCTGTTCACTAATTATTTAAGTATGCTTAACATAAAACGTGGCACGGAAAAGTAGCTTAGACGGCTTTCGTAATAGAAGCGGGTGAGAAAAAAAATGAAAAATAGGGGTTTTCGGTTACACAAAATCTGGACGTGATAGAGAAATTTTGATATCAGATCTGAAATCAGCATCACCGCTTTAGTAGGAATCAGTAGTTCACGTGTCTGTAACAAAAAAAAAGTTGAAATTTGTTGCCTAGTGTAATCATCTTTGTGATGGAACTTTTGAGAGAAATATTTCAGTTAATTTGTCTTTCAGTTAAGAGGAGAAATAAAGCATTCAAAGTTCGGGACCTTTAAATTTCCTTCGATCTCTCTGAAATTTTACAGGAAGACTTCCAATGGGAAACATCAAAAGAGCGCAACACGAGCGGATTTGTATCCCGAAAAAATATTTGGCCCCTATGAGTTTGGGACACCCTAATATATATATGTAAAAATGAACAATGAATAATCCATATTCATTTTTACATAAGAAACCAAAATTGCCTAAGCGAGTTTTGGATAAAAATTTTATTTGTAGCTTCCTATTTTTGTTTGTGTCACAACCCTATGATCTACCATTTCTGTGGTTTAGTCGTATCTATTTTCCATTTTTCATTGTTATAGAATTTATTATAATTAATTATGATTGTCTTCCATCTCACCCTCGACCCTAGATTATGCATACACATTGCATGTAACAGGATTGGAACCCGCAGTTGTACTTCTTAGTCATTGATACCCACTCTTTGTCTCTAATTCGTTCATGTAAATCTTCCTAATAATGATTTGTACTATACGTACAAATTCAATAACTATGACGTCACATTTTCCCGTCATTAATTTCCCGTCATTATTGCACTTCATTATAGCACTTCATTACGACTCCTTTGTTAGCAGCCTCGCTGCGAGGAGGGGGCAGAGGCCCCTTGCCTCCTTAACTTTTTTTAGATTCCGGCCTGAGCCATGGTCGAAAGAGGTCGAACCTCTACCCTTGTAAATTCAGAGCACTAACTGTAAATTTTTAAGAAGTAAATTAGAGTAAGAGAAACTTTTTATTTTTCCCCTTGAGTTGGGCTATCTTCAGAAGAACTTAGTCAGTTAAGTCGATAAGTTATAAAAGAAAAATCGATAAGTTTAGTACCAAGAGAAAGTATCAGAGTATTATAGCAAGAGAAGAATTAATAATCGTCGACCCATAAAGAGAGAGAAAGACAACCCAAGCACCATAGAAGATATTGGCATAACAGTCTGGCGAGTCTGTAGCCAAGAGTTTAACAAGAGGCGACCGAAAAGAATTAGAATGTTATAGAAGAAATATCCGTTGCTGCCTCCTAACTAGAACCCCCGTCGATCCGAACCACCCCAGGGCCATAGACGGAGGGGTTAACAGAGTGGCGACCCTGCCCCAGGATAAGAAGAATATTATTTTAAGAAGAAGAATATTTTAAGAAGTAGAATATTTTAAGAAGAATATTTTAAGAAGAAGAATATTTTAAGAAGAAGAATATTTTAAGAAGAAGAATATTTTAAGAAGAATATTTTAAGAAGAAGAATATTTTAAGAAGAAGAATATTTTAAGAAGAGGATTTTAACAAGAGGCCACTCTTTGGCCAAGATAGAAATTACCCTGCATCAGGATAAAACCAGTTGACCGGCGTGTCACGACTTCCAGTTCGTAACATCCACCCTTGAACCGGTGTGTCACGACTCCAAGTTCTCCACGCCTAGTTTTCATCCCAGAAGAAGTAGCCAGCAAGACGTCTTCAGGACACGTCTCTGAGGATTTCGCCATATAAAATTTTGTTAAGTACAGAGTTTGTTTTTTTAAGAAATTTGTAAACATTTGAAAAGTCAGCATTATTAACAGTTAATATTTAGTATGGAGCCAGAATTAACACAAAACACAGTGAACACTTCAGACACCAGTGATACATTTTTTTTTAGTGAAACAGTAATTTTCACAGAAGTTAAAAGTAACAGAGAGTTAATTGTAACAGAGAGTTAATTGTAACAGAGAGTTCATTTCAGAGATAATTAATTTCAGAGAGAATTAATTTCAGAGAGAATTAATTTCAGAGAGAATTAATTTCAGAGAATTAATTTCAGAGAGAATTAATTTCGGAGAGAATTAATTTCGGAGAGAATTAATTTCGGAGAGAATTAATTTCAGAGAGTTAATTTCAGAGAGTTAATTTCAGTTATTTTCACTATTATAGTCAGTATAGAATAATTTTATTTTATGTACCAAACATAATAGTACAGTACCTTCGTGTACAGTCGAGATGAAATATTGTTTACATTTTTTTATTTTTGTTTGCAAATTTTTTCAAATTATTGAATTGAATTGACTTGCAAATTAAGAAAGAGAGTGTTTATAGAGAGTTTATAGATTTAGAGAGATACTTGAAGTAATTTTGAAGTCAGTTTTGAAGTCAGTTTTGAAGTCATTTTTTGAAGTCATTTTTGAAGTCAGTTTTTGAAGTCAGAAGGTTGCGCCAAAAGGGACAACCGTCCCAGAGATTTATAGAAATACTTGATAAGAGTTCAAGTTCGACAGTTTAAGTTTCAAGATACTTGACAAGCGTTCAAGTTAGACAGTTTAAGTTTCAAGATACTTGACAAGTGTTCAAGTTAGACAGTTTAAGTTTCAAGATACTTGGCAAGCGTTCAAGTTAGACAGTTTAAGTTTCAAGATACTTGACAAGCGTTCAAGTTAGACAGTTTAAGTTTCAAGATACTTGACAAGCGTTCAAGTTAGACAGTTTAAGTTTGAAGATACTTGACAAGCGTTCAAGTTAGACAGTTTAAGTTTCAAGATACTTGACAAGCGTTCAAGTTAGAGAGTTTAAGTTTCAAGATACTTGACAAGCGTTCAAGTTAGACAGTTTAAGTTTCAAGATACTTGGCAAGCGTTCAAGTTAGACAGTTTAAGTTTCAAGATACTTGACAAGCGTTCAAGTTAGACAGTTTAAGTTTCAAGATACTTGACAAGCGTTCAATTCAGACAGTTTCAGAATACTTGATAGAGTTCAAGTTAGTTTCAAGAATACTTGATAGAGTTCAAGTTAGTTTCAAGAATACTTGATAGAGTTGAAGTTAGTTTCAAGAATACTTGATAGAGTTCAAGTCAGACAGTTTTATTCCAAGTCAGTTTTATTCCAAGTCATTTTTATTTCGAGTCCCAAGTCATTTTTATTTCGAGTCCCAAGTCATTTTTATTTCGAGTCCCAAGTCATTTTTATTTCGAGTCCCAAGTCATTTTTATTTCGAGTCCCAAGTCAGTTTTCAATGCAGTCAATTGAATTCAACTTTTTCTTTGTAATTTAAGAGAATTTAATTTAAGAAAATGTAATTTAAGAGAATTTAATTCAACCTTTTTTTGTTGTAAAAGAGAATTAAATTCAACCTGAATTGACCGGTTTGCCTCTTTAGTTTAACCTTTTTTCTTGTTTGTAAGAAGGAAATTGACCGATTTGTCTTTTCTTTTCATGCATTGTTGCGTATATAAATATATAGTTATGTAATTTATTATTTGTAACAAAACCGTTTTTACAAAGGTTGTAACGATTTTGGTAATTATTGTAATGTATGTGAGGAACATGCCGTCCCTCCGTTTGTTGAACTCTTTTAATTTTTAAGTAGTGTGACAAGCAATCTTTTTTTAAAGAGCAAAGTGCTCACGAAAGATGTAATTGTCAATTTCAGACTTATACCCCCCGCTTAGTCACTCAATTCTCCCGAATGTAGTACTCCAAACTTTGTCTTTTTATTTTATTTTATTTTAACACCCCCAACCCCAGTTGAACTGTGTCAACCAGAGAAATGGTTCAACCATGGTTAATTCCTCTTTGGTACGATGGAACATAACCTCAATTTATGTTAAGTTGTGTTTTTATATTTTTTAGAATATTATAAAATTATGTTTAGCTCATTGAAATGCATAATTGATTTATATTTTAAATTTGTATTCTTAATTTTCTTAATTCAATTATCGTACCAATACTTCTGGTTAATGTTAATGGTTATATAGTTCATATATAGCTAGGAATGTTACTAGACGAATTTAATTCCATCTTCAAAATTCAATTTTAAAACCGTGAGATTTACTTTCATTAATTGTAAGTCCTTCTAAGTACGTTTTTTTTAATTACCTTATAAGTGTAACTGATTATGTAAAATCTATAATCTTAATTGAATTTTATTACTTTTGACACATATTCCCTCCAGTCACTTTTGCATTAAAACTCGTATGCAAACATCATCATTATAATACATCATAATTATTGCTTACTATATATAAATTCTCGCTCATGCATTTATTCAGTTAATTTAACAATCCTCTCAGCTAATCTGTCTCTCGAAATTATAAGATACACACTTTGGACCCAATAAACATAAATACACATTTGACCACAGGTCTATACATCATCCACTACGTAATTCGATTTGTACCTACAACAGTCAATAAAAATGCATGTATGCACACTACATATACTATATATACAAACCTTATGCTAAAATCATTGGATATCACAATAAACTATTTCATTGCGCGTAAGTGCTAACTATGTAATTTAGTCTTAACATTTTTGCTTTCTAATATACAGTATCTTGCTTATGCATTTATTCAGTTAATTTAACAACCCTCTCAGCTAATCTGTCCCTCGAAATTGTAAGATACACACTTTGTACCTAGTACACAAAAATACACACTAGACCACAGGTCTATACATCATCCATTACGTAATTCTATTTTTACTTACAATAGTCAATAAAATTAGTTTATCAATTGTACTATCATGGTAACCTTGAAAAATCCATGAACTTTAAAATTTATATTTTCCCTTTTACCTATTCATTATGAATGTAATTTTCCCCACAGGAAAATAAAATTTTGCTAAAAATTTAACAATATCATTCTTTGTCTAGCTTAATTGTTTGTCTAAATTAAAGTATTAATCTTTGAATTTTTTTATATTTTGTAAGCAAGTGTCATTTTAAAGATTTGATACTCTGCATTGTACTCAACTACCCGAACTCGTTCTGTATAAAACTTGTATTGTAAAAAAGA
>JAJOZX010013140.1:25000-84683 GCA_023014485.1 Bathynomus jamesi
TTCTTTTCAGATATTCCTAAGATGCCAAAATTGAAGACAAGAGGTCAGTCGTCATGCCACTTGAGCCTGTTAGTCTGTACAGGCAAGGAGCTTCCCGTA
Source organism: Bathynomus jamesi (assembly GCA_023014485.1). Lineage (NCBI taxonomy): Eukaryota > Metazoa > Arthropoda > Malacostraca > Isopoda > Cirolanidae > Bathynomus > Bathynomus jamesi. Next base: position 25,100 of record JAJOZX010013140.1, read on the forward strand.
TCAGAACTACCAACAGTGCGAGACATGCTGAGACTAGGGTTACTCCTTCGTGAACAAAATACAAAGGATAGAAGGAACTACACAGAGAAAGAGCTCATAAGGGACATGATTCCCCCTCTTCTGCATCAGTGGAAAAAAGCTAATGTGTTACTCAAACCACCTGTACTCAATCAGTATAGAACTATTGAGCTAAAATTAGCAAAGTTGTGGCACAAAGCAGTTGAGACATCACTTGGTAAAGGAAAACTAGCAAAGAAAAATACATTTCTGCACACACTGGATACTCTTCTCGACATTTTTAACTGCTAGTGTCCCATAAAGTTGTGTTCTGAAGCCAATTGTTCTCCCTCATGCAGAAGAGAACCTCACCCTCACATTGATTGTCGCTGTCCTCGTGAGAAGAAGATCCCTGTTTTGGAGCTGGTTTTCATAAAGGCGCAGAGAACAAAGGCAGGAGGCCAAGGAAGTATGCAGATTGGTTCGGCAGATTATTCAGAAACCAAAAACCAGATTATTATTATTAAGAAAAGAGAGAAAATCCGAGAGAGGGAAGAAAGGAAGAAAAAGAAGAGTGAAGAAGCCACCCAAAGAGATGAAGAGCTCTATCAAGAGGTTTCTCACTTCTTTGAAAGCTCTTCAGATGAACAGAAAGAAGCAACATCAGATGATAGCTCCAAAATGCCATCTGAACCTTCGCCGAAGAGAATGAAATACAACACTAAAGACATCTCAAACATTGCCCTTGCCAGTATTCGCCACCATACGGGGCTATGAGAGACTGCAGAGATTGCCAATGCTGCTTGGATAGATGCAGGCCTCATCAGCCGAGAGGATACATCCTTAGTGATAGATCATAATAAGATAAGAAGAGCACAGGAAAAAATAATGAAGGAAATATCTGATCAGCATGAAAAAGATTTGAAGGAGGAAGGTCTCTCTTGCCTTTTGTTTGATGGAAGAAGAGATGACACAAAAGTTCTTCTAGAGGTAGAGGGAATGGACAAAGTTTCCCGGTCTCATCAAAGAAGAAAACTACTCTGTGTGTTCCGAACCTGGTGGCCGCTATTTGTTTCACTTTGTTCCTGAAGCAGAAGTAGAAGGCAAGAAACATGCAAAGGCAATTGCTGATCAAATAATATGTTGGCTTCAAGAAAGAAGACGACATTTCACTGCAGGCCGTTGGTGGAGACTCAACTGCGGTGAATACTGGATGGCAGGGCGGTGTTATGACGCATTTAGAGAAAAAACTTGGAAGAAGGCTTGTTTGGATTGTATGTGATTTGCACACAGGGAAACTACCTCTTCGTCGTCTCATCCAGGAACTTGAAGGCCTACAAAGAGCAACAACAAGTGGTCAGGCCCCCTTGGCAACATGCTAGATGAAGCAACGGAATTAGAAATAAATACAAAATTTCCAAAGGTCGAAGTAGGCCCTCCCCTTCCAGTGTTGTCTGAAGAAGTTATCAAAGACCTCAGCACGGATCAATCTTACGCTTATCGTATTGTTCAAGCAATCAGATCAGGAGAGTTGCCTCAAAATCTGGCTCTCTTGGAGATTGGACCTGTAAGTCACCGTCGTTGGTTAACTACAGCGATTCGTTTCTGCAGGATTTGGGTTTCCAAACATGCACTGAAGGGCAAAATGCTACAGAATTTGATGTTGATTGTTGAATTTAGTATTGGGTTTTATCTTCCTTACTGGTTCAATGTAAAACTTAATCCAATGTGGATGGAGGGGCCCAGCCACATCTTGTTTCAATTACAGCTACTAAGAACCCAAAGGAAAGTAGTGGTGGACATCGTGTTATCTGTGGTGAGAAGGTCCGCTTGGTATGCTAGGCCAGAGGCAGTTTTGCAAGCAATACTCTGCAGCCAATGTACCAAAGAGAGAACTGAGGCTGTGGAAATCATTCTAAAGCTTAGAGGAACATCACTAGATGATGACCAGCTGGGAGATTGCTCTGTTCAGACAAGGAAGGTACCTCCGATAAACGTCAATGCCACGAAATTGTCAGAATTAGTTAACTTGAGTTCGGAAGTTTTGGAGCCACCACTGACAACATGTATAACAAACAAAGATTTAACACGACTTAAAGAGGCCCCAGTGCAAGTGCCAAAGTGGCCTTCTAACACTCAGAGTGTGGAGAGATGTGTGAAAATGGTCACAGAAGCAGCTAGTCAAGTTTACAGTCACGAGAGGCGAGAAGGCTACATCAAAGCGCAAGTAGCAAGCCGAATGCTGATGTCAAGGAACCGCAGCAAAATGGACATGACTGCATTGGTTACTTTCAAATAAAGACTCTGAATGATATCTTATTGCCACTTTAAATGTTGATAGGATGTTTGCGCACATTTGTTATTTTGTTACGAATTTACGGAAAAATGGAATTTTTGAATTAAAATTGATGTAGGTAGGAGTTATTTTTTATTGTTTTTGAAGCAAGGATATTATTTTGTATGCCAAAAGATTACATTAAATTGCTACCAAATCACATGATTTTCAATTTAGTCATTTCACCCCCAAAATTGACACACCCTACTGCTATAATCTGGCATGTTTGGTGACATTTCAGAGACGTACTAGAAAACAAGCGGTGTCAGAGGAGCAGCAAGGGCCTGAAAATGAGTGCATGACGAAGCTGTGCAAAGACTTGACAGTAGGCCTGTCTCGTGGTCACGTATACGACATGGGAGACGTCTTGGACAGATACGAGAGTATGTGTAATGACACCGGCATCACCGTCAAATACTCCAGGAGAACAACGTTCTACGAATATGTTCAAAGGCTGCTTGGATCAAACGCCAGCTATTTACGCTCATTGTCAAGGGGCCCGCTGCTGATTTACCCTAGAGAGAGCTCAGATTTCATTTCCAAAGCATGGTTAAGTATTGTGAACAAGGTTCTGTCACTTCTGAGTCAGAATCTACTGAAGATGAAGATGCTGATGTCCGCATGTGTGCCACTAGCAGCATATTCCAAGATATAGTACACGTGGCTCTGAAGGTTCAACAAGATCTTCTTGAAACTCCTGGACATTCCGAGACATGGCAAGGTCTTGATCAGGAACATGTTGATCGCGTCATACCCGGCAGTCTGTACCTGTTTCTACGATTTCTCTTTAGGGGAATGGATGTTGTGGATGAGGGAAGTGAAGAAGACCAGAAAGTGAAGCAGAGTGTGTGTAGCATTGCCCAGGACATAGTCTATGCAGTCTCCAACCGACGAAAGTTGACACCAAAGCATGTGGGCTTGGGTCTTACTCTGCACCAAGCCACCCGCTCAGAAGCACTCCTAGATCTGTTCCACGTGGCAAATCACACTATTGGTATCGACACTATAAGAAGGATAGACACCACCATCGCTCAGAACATCCTGGAGAGGTATGCTGAGAATGGATGTGTTTACATCCCTGACACCATCGTCAAGGAGAGAATGATTCACTACTCTTGTGACAACATAGATGTCTTGGAATCAACCTTAGACAGGAAAAACACCTTCCACAGCACTCAACTGATGGTATGGCAGAGAGGCCCCCCTCCACAGCAGAGTCATGGCCAAAAGGGTGGCAAGCACAAGAGATCAAAATCTATCAAACCTGATGACCTACATGAGTTCCAAAGGCAGGACCAGGCTACCCTCCCATCTGGCAAGAGGCCATCTCCTCCTGGCTACGACACTAACATAGACGACTTGTCACATGAACCTGAGAGGGACCGGGCACGTGCCAAGGACTTGGCCTGGGTGGTGTCACGCATCCATGATGAAGCGATGTCCGTTCCAAGCTGGGGAGCATTTAATCAATCTGTCAGCACTGCGGATCCACCAGTAATGACCGCCGGGATGTTGCCAATCCTGCAGGCATCAGCAGATGATATTGACACCATGACCACCGTCATCAATCACTTCATGGCCATTTCTGAGTATGTCAGCCAGAAGTACACCATCATCACTACTGATCAGCCTCTGTACAGCAGGGTTAAGGAACTAGTCTAGGCAAACTCGAAATTTGCCAACGTAGTCTTGCTCATGGGAGGCCTCCATATCTGCTTCAACTTTCTGAGAGCCATTGGTCAACACATGGAAAGTGTGGGACTTGATGACTTATGGACAGGGGCAGGTGTGTACGCGGCTAACACCACTGAGACAATGCTGGACGGCAAGGCCTACTACCGAGTTGTGAGAGGTCACCAGCTGACGTATGAGGCACTGTGGCGCATCAAGTGGCAGATGTTTGAGGCATGGCTGGCTGCAACTGGCAACGGAGATGAGAACGTCAAACAGCTTGCCCTCAACGTTGCTTCAATTTTCAAAGACAGAGCTGACATAGATGAGATGCGCGATGCTGTTGACAACTTCTCAGACGTTTTGGCAGATGAGAAATTCCACAGTCTCATGGAGGAATTCAATGACCAGCACTCTGAAAATCCGAACTTCATGCTGTGGTCATCCTACAAGGAAATGGTAGAGATCCTACTGTCCTTCATCAGAGCTCAGAGAGATGGCATGTGGAATCTCCACATAGAAGTCTTTGCTGCGATGTTGCCTTGGCTAACTATCTATGACCACACAAACTAAGCACGTTTGGGGCCGTTCTACTTGGCTGATATGAGAGGTCTTGAGAAGTCAGCACCAGAAGTTTATGCAGAGTTCTGTAATGGGAACTTCGTCGTCAAGAGGACGGCGAAGGGCTTCAACCAAGTTCCAGCTGATCAGGCAACCGAATGGATAAATCGTACATGAAAGATGCACAATGGTATCATTGGCATCACAAAGAATGACCAAGCAAGAGAGAGGTTCTGCATCATATGGTCAGAGCGGTCACGCATCTCTCAAGATACAAGATCCTCTTCAATCTTCAAGATGATAATGGGGAAGTCACCTTCACTCGGGTTGACAGTCTGCCTTCTCGCACTATGCGTGACGCTCATGGTGTCATGAAGCTAGTTCAGCAGTTGAAGCAGTTTGACGTCTTCAGAGTTCACGTGAGTGAAGCAGGAGATACAGATGCCGCCACTAACATCTCACTTGTTTCACTGGCAACCGAAGACACAGCACCCATAGATGTTGTGGAGAACCTGCTGATAGCTCAGGATCGAGGAAAGCAGCATGTAATCGGCTTCATGAAGGAGAGACTGATTGAACAGATCTACAGATCTACAGAAGCTAATGCTAACAAAGACCCTAAGATCCACTCTAAGGTTAGCCAGAGAGAAAGGAAAGAGTAGGGGGTTAAGAGAAGAGAATAAGGGGTTAAGTAAGTAGCAACATCTGTCACTCGTGGATTAACACTCACTCAGAAAAAGAGAAAAAAGACTCGCCATCATCATCCGTCGGCCACTGCCGACAAGTCAGAAAAATAGTCGGAGAGAATAGGAAAGGGGTGAAAGACGAAAAGAAGTAAAATAAGAATGCTTACAAACCATGCAACACAGTCTTAACACAAACACTATCATACCATGCAAACTACAAACATGCAAGTAAAGAGAGTAACAGAGATACAAGTAAGGAGAGGATAAGAAAAAAAAGTATAAAGAGTATAACACAAAGTGGGTTAGTTAACGCTACGAGCTACATCTAGTTGTGTTAGTCTAATTTTTATATTTTTTGCTGGCATATCACACGCTGGCATGTCACAAGCTAGCATTAATCGTCAACAGACTCATCCCCGACATCACCCCCAGAGCTCCTGTTACTAATTGTTTTATTATTATATTAAACAACGTTAATATTTTTAGCGAGGGAGAGGGAGAAGGGTGAGGCTGAGAGGGAGAAGGGTGAGGTTGAGAGGGAGAAGGGTGAGGCTGAGAGGGAGAAGGGTGAGGCTGAGAGGGAGAAGGGTGAGGATCTACAAATCAACAGACTCAACCTCGACCATCACCCCGAGAGCTCCTGTTACTAATTGTTTTATTATTATATTGAACAACGTTAATATTTTTAAAATGCCATCTAGACGGTTCTTAAACATATTAACGCTGGTAGAGTTCACAACGGACGCAGGAAGATTATTCCATTTATCAATTACTTTAAACGTAAAGAAGTTTTTAGCGATATTAATAATGAAACGTCTGCCACGCAACTTAAATCCGTTATTACGAGTATTGCTATTATCGAAAGTGAACAGTTCAAAATTTACGTTATCGATTTTATTAACGATTTTGAAAACTTCAATAAACTCTCCCCTCAATCTCCTAGTTTCGAGTGAATTCAAGTCTAACTCTTTAATCCTATCTTCATAAGGCTTGTTGCGCAAGCTTGTTGCATGACGCTGGACCCTTTCTAACCTATCAATATCCTCACGCAAATACGGGCACCAAAACTGAACGGCATATTCTAAATGAGGCCTGACTAGGGACTTGTAAAGGGCCGCTATAATATTCTTCGATTTAAATTCGAAATTACGTGTTATGAAGCTTTACATCCTATGAGCTTTTGTGCAAGACTCTAGGCACTGGTTCCTAGCTTTTAAATCCGTAGATGCGCGTACGCCTAAATCTAGTTTTTCGTCAAAGCTCGCTAACTCTCTATCATCCATGTCTTGTACGTGTAATTATTGTTACGAGAACCTATATGCAAAACTTTACATTTGTCTACGTTAAATTGCATCTGCTACTTATCCGTTCACTCCATAATCCTATTTACATCGTCTTGGAGCCTATTTCTATCGTCCTCGTTAACAACCTTACCGCCTATTTTAGTATCGTCCGCGAATTTTGACAGATTACTGGTCAATCCTACATCTATGTCGTGGGCCTAACAATGGGCCTAACATTGAACCCTGTGGAACACCGCTACCTACATCCAACCACCCCGATTCACTACCATTAAGAACGACCCTATGTCTCCTAGCACGAAGCCATTCCTCTAACCAGTTAGCTACCTGACCGCGTATACCGTGCGCTTTAAGCTTCGCAATTAATCTTCTATGCGGAACTGTATCGAACGCCTATCGTATTCGCGCACTATTTCGTTATAAAATTCTAACAAATTAGTTAAACAAGATCTATGGCGTCGAAACTCATGCTGACTACTATTAATCAAATCACGACTTTCCAAGTGATCGATGATACGATCCCTAACTACGGACTCCAAAAGTTTACTGACAACTGACGTTAAGCCAATGGGTCTATAGTTGCTAGGTATTGTGCGGTTGCCTTTTTTAAAAATGGGCGTGACGTTAGCTAATTTGAAGCCTTCAGGAATAATTCCCGTTTCGAGTGACCGATTAAAAATCTTCGTTAAGGGCCCTACGATAACGTCTTTCAAATCTTTCAGATGTCTAGGATAAAAAGCGTCAGGGCCTGGAGCCTTGCTAACTTCTAGCCTATCAATATAGTGCGCAATCGCACCCTCGTAAACAGTTATTTAATCCAAAATAGTCTCGCTGCTAAATGGAACGATATTGTCCACATCGGAGATATTATTGACGTCTTCTACGGTAAAAACTGTCGCAAAACTTATTAAAACTACCCGCCATCGCCTGAGCGTCGGAAGCCAAAGCGCCTTTAACATCTACGAGTGGGCCTATATTATCTTTTATCGGCTTACGATTATTCACGTAATCGAAAAACTTTTTTGTGTTATGTTTACTATCCGCAGCTATAAGTATCTTTAAATTACGCTTAACATTCCTAACTGACCTTTTAACCTGACGTCGAAGCTCGATATATCTATTAAAGTTAGCTGCCGTGCCATTGCGCTTATTAAGTTTATACGTTCTGTTACGCTCGTTTATGAACTCTCGTATTTCCCTAGTCCACCACTTAGGCCTACCATGATTTCTAGCACGCTTGGGCCTACGAGGAATAAACCCCTTTTCGGTATTCAAGAGACTATCTTTAAACGCACCCCAATGCAAATTTGCGTCATTACCCATAAATAAGTTATCCCAGTCCACTACTCTCATCCTATCCGCAAAACTATCAAAATTGGCCCTACAAAAATCAGGGACTTCTATTACGTTACTATCCTTAGTGTTTTCTATCAATAACACTGGTATGCATATGAAATGTTTTTGTCTGCTTTGAGGGTTTTTTCAACTCATATTATATAATTCGACCATGCTGAATTCGAAAATGACATTGGTTTTCCTCAATCAGGTCAGGTTTTTTCTCTATTGGCCATTTATTATAAGTCCAATTTTATCCCCAAATTTATTGATTTTTTTAGCTTAAACACTGTAGATACGAGTAATATTATAAGAACACTCGTGAAAAATGAAAACATTGTGTGAATAAATACTTTTATTCATACAATGAATATGGAAAAAAGTTTATTGAGGAAGGAATGAAGTTTTTTTGGATTTCCGTCTGTGTTTTTCTTCGGGCACGTCTCGCTTCAAACACCAGCAATAGTCCGCCAGCATATTGATATCCCAGTTTCCCTGGTACCTCTCTTCCATTATTTTGATATCTTGGTGAAATCGTTCACCCTGTTCCTCACTATAATCCCCGCAATTTTCAGGAAAATAGTCCAAGTGGGACCACAAAAAGTGCATTTTTATGGACATGCGCGACCCATGAGCTTTGAAAGCTTCCATCAAGTTTTCGACAACGGACTCGTATTCTGGACTTCTACGCTTGCCAAGAAAATCAGTGACAACTGATTTGAATGCCTGCCAGACATTCTTCTCAGTTGGAGTCATTGCGTTTTCGAACTGAGTATCCTTGATCAAAGTTCGAATTTGAGGACCATCAAAAACCCCAGCATTTAGTTTAGCATCAGATATATGAGGAAATTTACTCTCGAGATATCGGAATGCTGAACCCTCCTTATTCATTGATTTGATGAAATTTTTCATCAAGCCCAGCTTAATATGAAGTGGTGGGAGCAAAATTTTTGTTGGTGGTACAAGGGGCACTGAAACGACATTATGCGACCCAGGTTCAAAATTCTCTCTGGATGCCCATTCACGCTGTGCATAGTGCTTCTCATCCGCTCGGCTATCCCATTTGCAGAGGAAACATGGGTATTTCGTGTATCCCCCTTGCATTCCCAATACAAATTGGACTGTATCACTGTGGGGAAGTTAATGTTCTTATACGCTCTGAAATAACCTTTGGAAAAACAACATAGTCAATAGCAATAGTTTACTTATGATATTAGTATTACCTTCAAATCTCCACAGATCCTCCAGTTATGTTGGTCGTATACGAGAGCATCCAGTAAAATTTTCATGTTATCGTAGCTCTCAGTAAGTTGTACGGAATGTGCTACAGGGACTGACGCAATCCTATTCCCAATGTTGAGAAGTACTGCTTCCAAACTTCGTTTAGACGAGTCTATAAATAGCCTCCATTCTGATGCGTTATATGGCAGGCCCAAGGATTCGATTAGCCCCTCAACATTGCAGCAGTACACTAAGGAAGAGGTATTTTCGTGCACTGCAAAAAACTTGCGGAATTCTTCCTCTCGTTTCCTATACCAGGAGAATGTTGTTCCCGGAGCCAGCAAGTTGTCCTCTCGAAGTCGTGAGCCCAAGATCACGGCAGCTAATTTGGAAAGTCCTAAATCCCTGGTAAGATCATTAAGTTTGGCCTGGTTGAGAGGCCTCGGCTCATTTGAAGCGGTATTTTGAGGTATATACGACGGACTGGTCATTGGCATTGGTCATTGATTCATCATCAGAATCATCGAAGTCCAGGGTTTGAGGTGGGTCGGGTATTGGAATTCAAGGACCATGGGGTACAGGTCTCATAGCAGAAGGAATGTCAAGGTATACAACAATGTGTTTATTCTTCTTGTTAACTCCTGAAAATAGAAACACAGAAACATGGATATAAAACTTGCATATGAAATAGAAGAAGCATTCAGACAGTGGCGGCTCGTGAGGGAAGGCTGCGGTCTGTAAGATATGAAATAGGTCGATGGAGTCTGTATATTTTTTTCTTTTTCATTCATATTGTCCCTTCGGGGACAATATGAATGAAAAAGAAATAAAATATACAATCATTGTATATGTAAATGTATGATTACCATTATGGTGAATATTATGCTATATATGGTGAATATTACATTATGGTGAATATTATGTCAAGTTTCATACGAGGATTTCAAAATATTTAAGAAAAATAAATTTATAAGCCCACCTTGGAGGTTTGTCATGCAGAAATAGCAATCTGTCACGTGATCCTTTCCTTCTCTCCAAATCATGGGAATTCCAAAAGGCAAAGATTTCGCTCTGCCTTTGCTCCATCTTCTCAAATTTTCAATGCACGTCTTGCAGCACATATGAGGGGCGAAATTTTTGTCCTGGTCCCCTAGCTTAATTCCAAAGTATGCTCTATACATTGTCTTCACAAATTTAGTGATTTGGGACTGGTTATTTGGCATGGTAACCGTCCCACGTATGTAGCAGAATCTATTGGGATCATTTTTACACGCTCTATTCATTATGAAATATTTTATCTATATGCCTGAAAAGTAAAAAATGATATTATACAAGTGAAACAAGTGATGATAGATGTTACTGTTCCAATTCCGCTTTGACAAAATCACGAAAAATTCTATTTTACTTATGAGGCCATAGCCGGATAACCTAAGCTCATTGAGAAAAACGGATTGCAGATTCGAAATCAGCAGGAAAAGCTCTATAAGAATCACTTACAAAACCCTTGACAGCAAAATTGATGCATACCAGTGTAACTGAAACCTAATAATTTGATGATCACTATATCCTAAACTCTCGCCTACTTCTAAACCTTCGACTATATTTTCGCCGTTCGTCATCACCACGTCTAAAATATTGTCACCGCGCGTTGGTTCAGCAACCATCTGTCGCAAAAAACCATGCTCCATGAACTCAACCAATCTCAAACCCTCATCGTTACCAGTAAAAGTCTCTTAATTAACGTTAGGGCAGTTAAAGTCTCCGACAACTATTCTATTCCGATTATAAGTAAAGTTACCAAAAAGTGGGTAAAATCTAGTATCGGTATCGAGGGGTTGAACGGGAGGTCTATAAACAGTAAAATTAAAACTAATACTACGCGCCCTAACTTCAACGCATATCGCATTAATTGCTGCCGGAAAATCTATCTTAACCTCGATAGCCCTTAGGGAATTACGAACGTAGAGCAAAACGCCGCCACCAATCCTACGTAACCTATTATCAGTAAAGAGTTTAAAACCCAGTATATTATCAAGTTCTCCCAACAAGTCCTGAGTCACGGTATTTAACCACGTTTCAGTGATAGCAACTATATCGTAATAAATGCAAAAAAACTTCACTTTTTTCTACGTGAAGGTCAAAATATGAAAATAAAAACCCACTCTAATAGACAGAGTTTATTTCCACGACAGTTTCGACGCCCACTGGCATCCTCCTCGGGTGGATACAGAAACACGAATGAACCAAAACAAGAGGGAAAAGCAGTTCAGGGACCGACCGTTAAGAAATTCGCACCTAGGTTAGATCCCATTCTCCCGACACCGGAAGGGCATTTTCATTAAGTACATTCGCGCAAATTTTTAAAACTATCTTCCTCTTCTAAACATACAGATTCTATTATATTTTTTACATAATTATTACATTTATTATTAAATTTATTACATTTAATATTGCATAATTATTTATTACAGAAATTATACATTTATTAATACATTGGTTATTACATTATTGTTTATTATACAGAACTTATAAACCGAAAAACGAATGAAAAAAGCCGATTAGGAAACAATCCAGAAACCAATGAGAAATTCGCACCTAGGTTAGATACCGTTCTCCCGACACTGGAAGGGCATTTTATTACAGGGTCCGCTTACAAGTACATTCCCACAAATTAAAACTATCCTCTTGTTCTATACATACAGATTCTAATATTTTGACATAATTACTGCATTTATTATTACATTTACATTTTTTTAACATTTATTATTATTACCTTTACCCTAATTATTAAATTTATAATATTACCTTTATTATTACATCTGTTGCATTTATATTTATTTCCACATTTATTACTTCCATTATTACATTTACTAAAGGCGAGTAAGGAAACATTCCAATCCAGAGACATTTAAGAAATTCACACTTAGGTTCGAACACGTTCCCACGACTCCGTAAGGGATTTTTTAACCAAGAATCTCATTAAAGGGTCTAACTTATAAGTACCTTCGCACAAATTAAAATTATCAACTTTTTCTATACACACAGATTCTATTATTTTTCTTTTGACATAATTATTACATTTATAAAGTACCTTACTTGATTCCCAATCTATAGCATGATTATTTTGGCTGGCGTGATAAAAAATGGCATTATTAGTATTACAACTTCTGAAGGCATATTTGTGTTCTTTAATACGGGTTTCAATATTTCTTCCAGTTTCACCCACGTATACTAAATCACAACTTTTACAGGGAATGCTGTAGACGCAGGCTTGTTCCTCTTTTGCCACGTTATTCCTAACCAATTTACTTTTCACGGTAGACGAATATTTGAACGCCAAAGCAAACTTAAAATCTTTCGTCAACGGTTTTACTCTTTCTAAGCCGGCAATGTAAGGCAAACTCACATATTGTTTTTGGTTAACTGAAGGTTCCCGAGGGGCATAAAAAGATTTTCTGGCTTTAAAATACGCCTTTCTGATAAACCACTCGGGTGGTTAAAAGCTCAATTATTTCTTCCATGTTTCTAAGAGCACTCAGGATTTGTAGCCCACATTTGCTGGACCCGGAAAATTCAAAGATTTGGAACATTTTTAAGGATTTAAAATATCCCGAGTGGTTTATCAGAAAGGCGTATTTTAAAGCCAGAAAATCTTTTTATGCCCCTCGGGAACCTTCAGTTAACCAAAAACAATATGTGAGTTTGCCTTACATTGCCGGCTTAGAAAGAGTAAAACCGTTGACGAAAGATTTTAAGTTTGCTTTGGCGTTCAAATATTCGTCTACCGTGAAAAGTAAATTGGTTAGGAATAACGTGGCAAAAGAGGAACAAGCCTGCGTCTACAGCATTCCCTGTAAAAGTTGTGATTTAGTATACGTGGGTGAAACTGGAAGAAATATTGAAACCCGTATTAAAGAACACAAATATGCCTTCAGAAGTTGTAATACTAATAATGCCATTTTTTATCACGCCAGCCAAAATAATCATGCTATAGATTGGGAATCAAGTAAGGTACTTTATAAATGTAATAATTATGTCAAAAGAAAAATAATAGAATCTGTGTGTATAGAAAAAGTTGATAATTTTAATTTGTGCGAAGGTACTTGTAAGTTAGACCCTTTAATGAGATTCTTGGTTAAAAAATCCCTTACGGAGTCGTGGGAACGTGTTCGAACCTAAGTGTGAATTTCTTAAATGTCTCTGGATTGGAATGTTTCCTTACTCGCCTTTAGTAAATGTAATAATGGAAGTAATAAATGTGGAAATAAATATAAATGCAACAGATGTAATAATAAAGGTAATATTATAAATTTAATAATTAGGGTAAAGGTAATAATAATAAATGTTAAAAAAATGTAAATGTAATAATAAATGCAGTAATTATGTCAAAATATTAGAATCTGTATGTATAGAACAAGAGGATAGTTTTAATTTGTGGGAATGTACTTGTAAGCGGACCCTGTAATAAAATGCCCTTCCAGTGTCGGGAGAACGGTATCTAACCTAGGTGCGAATTTCTCATTGGTTTCTGGATTGTTTCCTAATCGGCTTTTTTCATTCGTTTTTCGGTTTATAAGTTCTGTATAATAAACAATAATGTAATAACCAATGTATTAATAAATGTATAATTTCTGTAATAAATAATTATGCAATATTAAATGTAATAAATTTAATAATAAATGTAATAATTATGTAAAAAATATAATAGAATCTGTATGTTTAGAAGAGGAAGATAGTTTTAAAAATTTGCGCGAATGTACTTAATGAAAATGCCCTTCCGGTGTCGGGAGAATGGGATCTAACCTAGGTGCGAATTTCTTAACGGTCGGTCCCTGAACTGCTTTTCCCTCTTGTTTTGGTTCATTCGTGTTTCTGTATCCACCCGAGGAGGATGCCAGTGGGCGTCGAAACTGTCGTGGAAATAAACTCTGTCTATTAGAGTGGGTTTTTATTTTCAAACTATATCGTAGTTGCCGGAATAAATTATCGCCTTAAATTTGTTTAATGTATTTCTAATACTACGCGCGTTACAATAAAAGACGTTTAAATTATTTTTTACCAAGGGTCGGCGTTTTAAACTATTTTTCACGTCGGGCCCGCGTTTCCCGGACCCACAAAGTTTAAAGAAGGCTTCGACCTATACAACTTTCAAACGTTTTCGTCAATTAACCTAGCTATCCTAGCATTACCTATTTCATTAAAATGCACCCCATCTTTTATAAAAAGGCTAGGATCACTGAATTGCGACACACAGCTTTACGAAGGCCAAAGACAAAGAACATCATCTACATATCTAAACCATGGAACATAATTTGGCAGAATCTTCCTTAATAACTTATTTTCAAAAAACCCCATATATAAGTTACTTAAAATGGGGGAGAGAGGGTTTCCCATCGCCATACCAAATTCCTGTCTAAAATATTCATTATTGAACACAAATTTCGAGTCTACTATGCACAGCTTAATTAATTCTATAATTGCAGCCACAGGTAATGGCAAAATATGCTTAACCAATTCTTCCGAAAGAAACTCTAATAGATCCTCCACCGGGACTCTTGTAAATAAAGCGGTAACATCAAAGCTTACCAATATAAAATTGTAATTGACACTGATACTATTTAATTTTTCCACAAGGTCTACATTATTATTTCTGTGTAATTGTGAAATTGTGCCCAGGAGAGGATTAAGAATGGAAACAAGCCATTTGGATAGCTTATATGAGATAGATCCTATAGAGCTAACAATAGGCCTTGCAGGATTATTTGGCTTATGAGTTTTAATGAGGCCATACATATAGGGTAATGACGGTGAAGTACCGTCATTAGCATTACCCTATATGTATGGCCTGATTAAAACTCATAAGCCAAATAATCCTGCAAGGCCTATTGTTAGCTCTATAGGATCTATCTCATATAAGCTATCCAAATGGCTTGTTTCCATTCTTAATCCTCTCCTGGGCACAATTTCACAATCACACATAAATAATAATGTAGACCTTGTGGAAAAATTAAATAGTATCAGTGTCAATTACAATTTTATATTGGTAAGCTTTGATGTTACCGCTTTATTTACAAGAGTCCCGGTGGAGGATCTATTAGAGTTTCTTTCGGAAGAATTGGTTAAGCATATTTTGCCATTACCTGTGGCTACAATTATAGAATTAATGAAGCTGTGCATTGTAGACTCGAAATTTGTGTTCAATAATGAATATTTTAGGCAGGAATTTGGTATGGCGATGGGAAACCCCCTCTCTCCCATTTTAAGTAACTTATATATGGAGTTTTTTGAAAGTAAGTTATTAAGGAAGATTCTGCCAAATTATGTTCCATGGTTTAGATATGTAGATGATGTTCTTTGTCTTTGGCCAGTATCTTTAAATCTCAATGAATTCTTACCCAAACTTAATAATTTAATTCCCTCTATCAATTTTACAGTTGAAATAGAAACAGATTCTTCGATCCCTTTTTTAGATGTTTTAATATATAGATCTGGAAAAAAGTTTAACAACAATATTTACGGAAAACCCACTAATAATTGCTCCTATATACATTACTATTCTGCTCACCACATTAACGTAAAACGATCCGTTCTTTCTGCTTTGTTCCTAAGAGGCTTACGAATTTGTAGCCCAGAGTTCATTGATGACGAAATTAGTAAAATATACAAAATTGCGTTTGATTTAAAATATCTAAAGAACTGCATAGATAAATCCTTAAAAATAGCAAAGGAAACCTTCTACGAAGTAAAGGACAAGTTTCCTTATAACAAAAAAATTTTTAGTGTTACCATTCAGGGAAAATTTCCTTGATCTGCCGAATCTGCTGAGGAATTTTAATGTAAATATTGCGTTCAGAAATTTCGATGTAATTAAGAATTAAATGATTAAGAACCCCCCTTTAAGTGAACAGGGTTGTGTATATAAAATTCCATGCACAATATGTAATAAATTTTACATAGGCCAAACTGGTAAGTCCCTTGAGTTACGTATTAAGCAACATCAATACAGTATAAGAATTGGCCAAGAATCTAACGCCATTTTCATTCACGTAAGAGATACTAATCACCCCATTGATTGGAAAAATGCCTCCAAATTAAGGTTTAGTAAATCTATTGTTAGCAGAAATATAATTGAATATAGTGTGATCAAGAATAATGTGGATTTGGTCCTTAATATAAACCCTTGGCTGTATAAATTAGACCCGTACATAATTAGAAAGTTGGCGTAGGGCCTATTGGTTTCTTGACCGCATTCTTCCCCTTAACGGTTTGCTTTGGTTAAATATTATTTTAAGAACTGTTAACATTCTTATGTGTGCATTGTAATATTTCTTTCGTATATAATCTTTGTGTGCTTGGTGGTTTATTAGACTTTTGATCAGGTTGGCTATTGGGAGAGTTTTTTCAGATTGTTTGTAGAAGTTTGGAATATTCTGTAAGATGTTGGCACCATTCCTTTTGTTTTCGTTAAATTGTTGCCACTTAATTGCCTGCTTTAATTAAATACTATTTCTAATAACTGTTATAATAATTTTTGTTCTCTGTACATGTTAATTGTCTAATTTCATCTATATAGTTCTTTTATATTCAATAATTTAGCTTCCTTCAGATTAAGTTATCTATTGAAAAAATCTTTAGTGTTTTATCGTTTTTAAATTGAGTTGCCGTTTGGGAATTTTTCGCTTGTGTATTTAACTCATTTACTTTGTAAAATCTTCCTATTATTTGTTATTCCCTGAAGATGTGAATATATCACGAAAGCGCTCGGATTTCGTCTTTCTTTTTTCCTTTTCCCGTGGTTGTTTGCTCATTAATAAGATCACGTGTTATTCTGTGATTTTACTGCATATATATATATATATATACACTAGGGGCGTTCAATATATTTTGCGCAACCCTTTTTTTTTTAGCTAAATAATAGGCCATGGGGCTGAAATGTCGCTTGGCCTGTAAGTTTGAACTTTCTGCGCTTCACATAACTGGATTTTTCAAGTTTGAACCTCCCCTCCTTGTATAAAACCGCTTTTAAACGACCTTGTATAAAACTGATGGTTAACGCAGTTACGAAAATGGCGTCTGACAGTGATGTGCGTCGTAAACAGAGAGCTGTTATCGAGTTCTTAACCGCAGCGAAGGAAACAGTTGGAAATATTCACAAACGTTTACAAAACGTTTACGGAGATGCTGTTGTTGATCGAAGCCCAGTTGGACGCTGGTCTAAACGTGTGAAATCATCGGAGAGAGGGAGAGCCAGCCTCGATGATGAGCCACGCAACAGTCGTCCGGCATCGGCTTTGACGTCTCACACTGTACAACGTGCTAACAGCATCATTCGATCAATTCGGAGCGTCACATACAAGGAGCTATCAGTGGAGCTAGGAATTAGTGAAAGAAGTGTGAATGCGATAATTCAGCAACTGGGATACACAAAAGTGTGTTCACGGTTTGTTCCTCGCCAACTGACTGAAGATCACAAAGCCCAAAGAAAAGAAATTGCTTCTGAGTCGTTGGTTCGATACGAGACAGAAGGGGATGATTTCCTTTCACGAATTGTGACTGGGGATGAGATTTGGGTACACCACTTTGAACCTGAAACAAAACGCCAATCCATGGAGTGGCATCACGCAGACTCCTCATGCAAGAAAAAGTTCAAAATGGCACCCTCTGCAGGAAAGGTTATGGCCACCATCTTCTGGGACATGAAAGGGCTGATTCTGGTGGACATTATGAAGAAAAGACAAACCATCAACTCAGAGGCATATATTGCTACCCTACAGATACTCCAGAGACGTATAAAGCGAGTTCGACAGGAGAGAAGACTGGAAGACGTCCTTCTTTTGCACGATAACGCAAGACCACACAACAGTTTGCAAACAAGGAAAGCCATCACAAAAAAGCGCTTGACTCTGTTACCCCACCCTCCATACAGCCCAGATCTGACACCTTCAGACTTCCATTTATTTGAGTCAATGAAGGATGCTATTCGTGGAAGAAAGTTTCAGAGTGACGATGAGGTTGTTGAGGAGGTTAAGAGGTGGCTCCAGCGGAACCCAGCGGATTTTTACCAGCAAGGAATAAAGGCCCATGTTTCGAGGTGGAAGAAAGCCGTAGAAAGGATGGAGACTATGTGGAAAAATAAAAACTTGTAAAAAAGGTATGTAACTACTTCTGTACAAAATTTCTGGAACTTACAAGGAAACTTGAAAAGAAAAAAAAAGGTGGGACAAAATATATTGAGTGGCCCTCGTGTATATATATATATATATATATATATATATATATATATATATATATATGTGTGTGTGTGTGTGTGTGTGTTACAGAAAAACATACTTCGCTGCCACGCCCAAACGATATGACAGACATCCAACATGGTTAATTTGACGATGGGATGCTTCGTGTAAATTTATTATTCATTTAAAAAAGTTCAAAGATGAATGTGGAATTGCATTATTTTCACCCGAGACCGATGTGATATTTTAAAATATACTGGAAATAAAAACTTCCACCAAACGCATTCCCGATCGAAAATTTGACCTAATTTGCATATTCAAATTTTAGTCCGATTCTCGTAAATTTTGCACTTATAAATATCCCTCCTTTCTTTTTATAAAGCCAAATAAGGCCAAAAATGCACTCCATCCACTCGAAAGGAAATGTAAAAAGTAAAAAGTTAAATTCAATTTTTTTCGAGTTTCAAATGAGAAATTTATAAATTGATTTTCTGTATGATGAGTTGTGAAAGGTTTCGTTATTAATGAAACTAACGTGGATTTTTTGTCATTACCTACGCTATACATTGGTTAACTTTGGTTTTGTTTCCGCCCCACTTGTTCATTGTGAAGAAGGTCAAACTTGTCACTCCACCTTAGACCTACAATTTAACGTGGAATCGGAACCACGCCCTACCAGCACTAGCCCAGTTTCTTAACGACAAGGTTACCCAGGGTACCAATTTATCTACCAAACAATTTTTTTATTGTGTGGAAGGATGAATAGTTGGATTTTGTTGCGCACCGCCTGCTGTCAGCGGGTCTCGAGTATATCTTTCACCACTAATTCGTCGAATATCAGTTAGATAGAGTGAAAGATATACTTTCCAACAAAATGGAGCCCCTGCTCACAGAGCACGCCAAATTATCACATTCCTTGAGAACGAAACACCGGATTTTAACGAACCCAATATGTGGCAAGATAGTAGCCCCGATCTTGCACCACTAGATTATGGTGTTTGAGAAGCTCTGAATCCAAAGTTTACATCCCTGGTACCAATATAAGAGACATAGATGAACTACGCAAAAGAATTCTGCTCGGCTAGGAGAAGGTGTCTCAACGATATGTAAACAGGTGTATTGATCAGGGGCGTCCACGTTTGGAGGCCTGAGTTGAGCAGGAAGGGGAACACATCGAGCAACTTCTCAATTAAGACGAGCAGCATGCTAAGGTAACCATCTGTGAGGTTTGGGAGTTCTAGTCCCCTTCCTTTTTTTAATATGACAGTTTACCTCTGAGGGGTCACTTTTTTTTTACCCACGCTGTATATATATATATTGTATTTTCTTAATTTTTTAAAAAAATTTAAAATTTGTGTTCACCATTTTATATTCTTTGATTTTTACACTAAAATTAGTAAGTTTTTCCGTCGGTGACACAAAATATCTTTATTGCTTTCGACATTTTGTCTTCTTCGCTTTTCCTTTCTTCATTTGTGTGAATCGTATTTTCCTTTTCTTTACTATTTCATTTACCTTTATTCGCTCTTCAAAAATACTTCATCTCAAGAATTATCTAACAAAATAAGCGAAGGAAAACCTTATCCTGTCCTGCTGGACTCTCTAATTCACTTATCTAATACAGAGTAAGCTTCTTTGGATGAAACCAAATTATATTTATATATATATATATATATCTTTTTTATCTGACATTTTACATGTAGACGAGTGTGTGTGTGTGTGTGCTTGCGCAAGCGTGTGAACGCGGAGGTAACTGGCAAAAGTGAGGTCGAGTGTGTGATAATTCACGCATGCAGGAGCCTCTTGTACTGTTTCTTTCGAAACAATCTTTGAAATTATTCAGAATTCAGTAGAGAGAAATGTATATTTATTCGTGTTTTCCAAGTTGATATATGATACTGATAAATGTAAATACATTTGTACTGACAGCAGAAAAAATATACTTTGTATCGCGTGATTTTTTTTATTAACTGAGATAGAAGCATGAAATTTACTGTACCTTCTCTACACATGGGAAGCTACTCCCCTTGTGCAAAACATGCCCTATGTCCTCCCAGTTCATCAACTCTTTACACACAAACAACAAAGTATCTGTTCAAATCTGAGAATTTTTTTTTTCAAATTATGCTTTCAATCTTCTCTTGTGTATGGATTTTATTTAGACACTATCTTATAAATAACCACACATATAAAAGTCACAGAGCTTCAGCTCTGGTGGTGCTGGTGGCCATGATATTCCTTTATCATAAACCGCAGGAAAACTGTTGTACAGCACTCTTTCGTCGAAAGTATCATGTAAGAATTGTGAATCGAAAGGTACAGTAAAAATTTATTAGTTAATAAAAAATACAAACCTCTTAAAGTGTTAGCTGTTTTGAAAAAAAATCATCCGATATATATATATATATATATATATATATATATATATATAATTACTTTAGATGATTTCAATATTCACCACCACCTTTGGCTTTCCTCTCATTTCACTGACATCCATGTTGAACTATCTTAGAACTTTTCTATCCTCAATGAGCAAGAGTAGATTGCGCAGCACATTATTCGTATCCCCGATCGCCTTGGAGATAGGCCCAACATTCTGGATTTATTTCTCATCCCTCATCCTTTTTCTTACTCTGTTAAAATTTTTTCTACCTTGGGTTCCTGCAATTACAATCTTATATCTGTTTCTCGTCCTATGGCTCCAATTCGGCCTTTGGATCCTCCCAATAGGAGACGCCTTTGGCACTTTGTCGCCGCTGATTGGGGAGCCTTTAGGCAGTAATCCTTTGATTTCTCATGGAATGATTACTGCTTCCGTGGAAGGAGCCCTTCCGGATGTGATGAGCACATCACGAAGGTGACTGTCTCGAGCATGGAGGCGTATATTCCATAGTCTTCTCCTATTACAAATGCAAAAAAACCTTGGTTTAATTTTGCTTGATCTAATGTTATTTGCAACAGAGTGGAGGCTTTCAGAAGGTCCGCTCGCCATCCAACTTCTAACTCGCACTCATCATATATTTCCGTCCGGAATCGTGCAAAATTTGTTCTTAGACTCGCCAGAAATTCCTTCATCCGACAAAAATGTGAAAACCGATCTAATTCTAATTCTTCTCGGTCTTTCTGGCATCTAGCCAAGCACATCTCCATCATCTTTACTACTTTCTCTCCTCTTTTTCATTCCGACAGCTCAGTTGCTGTCTCTTCTCCAGATAAAGCTGAAATCTTCGTTCAAACTTTCGCCACCAATTCAACCCTGGACCTCCAATCTAACCGTCGAATTCAACCCGGTACTGTTCCTCCATCTCCTCATCCCTCTGACTTCGGTGAAACCTTTGCTATTGCGCTAGACATATTAAAAGCTTTTGATAGAGTCTGGCACAAATCTATAATTTCCAAACTGCCTTCCTTCGGTTTCTATTCTTCTATATGTGCCTTCATCTCTAATTTCCTTTCTGGACGATCTATAGCTGCGGTTGCAGATTGCTACTGTTTTTCTCCTAAAGCTATTAATAGTGGGGTTCTTCAGGGCCTTGTGATGTTACCTACTCTTTTTCTGTTATTAGTCATTGATCTATTATATCGCACTTCCTGTCCTATGCACTCCTATGCTGGTAAGTTCACTTTTCACTTCTCCACCCTCTTCACAAAGTGTCCCTCTGAACAGTGACTCCTTGCTTCGCGTAGGACGGCTATAGTGTACCTGACCTCTGATCTTTCTACTCTCTCTGACTGTGGCAGAAAAAACCTTATTGTTTCAATACCTTAAAAACTCAGTTCCTTCAAGTGTCTACTCGTCACGATCTTCCACACAACTATCTGCTAACCTTCAACAATACACAACTCAATCTTTCCTCTTAATATTCTTGGCATTTCCTTTTCACATGATCTTTCCTGGAAAGATCATATATACTCTTTCTCCAAAACAGCTTCTGAGAGGTTAGGTGTGCTGTCCCAGCTCCGCAGATTCTTCACCTGCACTCAGTTGCTGTCTCTGTACAGGGGAATTCTCTGCTCCTGTATGTAATACGTTTCTCATGTGTGGGGTAGCTCAACTCACACGGCCCTACTTAGTATCGTTGAATACGAATCCATCGGCCACGAGATCGAACCTGGTGACGGCAGGCGGCGCGCAACAAAACCCAGGTGTTCATCCTTCCACACAATAAAAATTAGTTGGTAGATAAATTGGTACCCTGGGACCCCTTGTGGTTAAGACGCTGGGCTGCTGCTGATCAGGAGATTGTGAAATAGAGTCCGGGCGAGGACTTTGTTCATTTCTGACCGCCCGGAGAGGGGCATGGTTCGGATTCCACGTTAAACTGTGGGTCTAAGATGAAGTAACAAGATTGACCTTCGTCAGAATGAACAATTCGGGCGAAAGAAAAACCGAGGTTAACGAAGGTATAGTAGTATCATGAGGGTCCCTTACCTTCCTTTATGAGGTTTCTTTCATCGTCTTTCATGAGAGCTGTTTAAAAACAAAAAGGAAAAAAAAATTCCACCTCACCGTCCTACATGAGGGTCCCCTGCCTTCCTTTATGAGATTTCTTTCATGGTCTTTTCTGAGAGATACAGAGAGATTTAAACAAAAAAGAAAAGAAAAGAAAAAACAAACACAAACAAACATTCCCTGACGAGAAGTTGAGTAGAAAAAAATCATAGCTCTTTTTACGCAGCGTTCCGGCGCGTTCCGCCAGCGTTCCGTCGTGTCCGGTTTCGAGGGTCCCATTAGTTTATCTTTCTGGAAGCGTTCTTGCAGAAGATGCATTTCTGGAGCACCATGCTTCTGCTGATATATATATATATATATATATATATATATATATATATATATATATATATATATATACAACTAAATGAAAACAACGTATATATTATGGATATAAGAACTTTAGTGTCTGGCAAGTAGCAAAGATTTCTTTAACGCCATCCGTAGCCTTATGGCAACATGAGCTTGACAAACGAGCCTTGCAATGTGAATGATTATTTAGGCTTAAATAGGAAAAACGATAAAATAAATAACTGAGGCATGAAAGGGTTAATAGTTACCCCAAAGCCCCACGAAGATGTATAAGGAATACAAAACTACAGCAGAGATTAGGTACGCCAATATCTTCGCAGAAGGCCTTAAAAATAACTTTCTGTCAATTGGATTCATCATTTCGGTTTAATATATTAATACTGATACCACACAAAATAAAATTAGAATAAATATAGTTAACTTATAAACAAATTTTGTTTTGTTCTAATGTTGATATTACGAAATAGATCAAGAAAATATTAATTAAATTAATTTAAATAACATTTATCTAATCCAAGGGAAGCTAATATATTTCAATCCGGTAAACTATGTATAGTATAGTAGGGGGCAAATACTGTATTATCATTATTATCAAAGCTAATAATATAAATAAATAATATATATATATATATGTAAAAATGAAGAATGAGCAACTCCTATATTCTTATATTCATTCGTATAATTCTTATATAATTCGTATATTTATCTAATCCTTATGTTTACATAATCCATGTATTTATATAATTCTTATATTTATATAATCTTTATATTCAGAGATTCATTTTTTACATAAAGACCAAAATCGCATAACTCAAGTTTGGATAAATTTTTGATTTGCTTTCTATTTTATTTCTGCCAAATAATTGGTCAGTTGTTTCTTTTTAAATTACTTAATAAATTTTTTTGATTTAGCTTAATAATGAAACCTCATTAAATTCTGCACTGTTCATTTTCTGGACACATTCTCTCTCCGTTATAAAAGATGAAGTCATGTCTTGCTTAACGTTTAATTTTTAAATCTTAAGCCTTTAATTTTTGCTCATATGCATATTTAAGTGTAAATCATAAGAGAATCCATATTTCAATTTCCATTTTTAGTTAACTCGGCAGACCATGATAACATCAGATCTGTCAATATGTGGTTTAAGATAAAAATATGGCTTCATCTTCCAATATCTTGCTTATCTGTTTAGACGTTGCCACAGCTAAAATATTTACCTTAACTTCAAATATTGTGCAAAAATAATGCAGCCTATTGATAATAAAAAACAAAGCAAGTCAACATTAAATAATAATGATGTCAACGAAATTTGGGTATATAAACCCATGCAATTTTTCAAATATGTATTCTGATTGACTAATCTAACTTAGGGGGCTGACCATTACTTCAGAGAACTTAGTCTTAAATAGAGAAAATATAATTTCCCGAGACGTCACAAGAAGAATCGGAGAACTTCAGAGAATTTAATCAGCTCCACAGAATCCTCCGATCCACTACAAGAAGAAATCGGAGGGTAGTATAGAAGAAAACTACTGCGATTCCCTATACAGCTACCCATAGTAACAAATCCGTTGCTGCTACCTAACCAGAATCCCCGTCAACTTCGAACCTACCAAGGCCATAGAGGGAGGGGTTAACATCTGGCGACCTTTGCAACCAGGATTCTTCCAGTCTTCTAGACCCTGAAACTAGAACCAACACTCAGTTGACCAGCGTGTCACGACTTCCAGTTCTTCACATCCCTCATTCAACCGATGTGTCATGAATCCAAGTTCACCACGCCCATTCTTCGTCCAAGGCCAGCAAGACACGTCTTCAGGACACGTCTCCAAGGATTTCGCCATAGAAATCTTGTTAAGTACACATCTCTTTTTCAAAGTAATTACTAACATTTGAGAAGTCAGTATTAATTATTAACAGTTAATAATTAGTATCAAGCCAGAATTAACAAAAAACACAGTGAACATTCCATACACCAGTTATACATTTCTTTTTAATGAAACCGAGTTATTTCCACAATTATAATTACCATAGAATAATTTTATTTAATATACCAATCATAATATTACCGTACCATTCACGAACATTCGTGTGAAATTTTGTTTACATTTTTTGTTATTTTTTAAATTTTTTTTTTTCAAATTCTTCCATAGTTAGGCAAATTGTTGTGCATTATTTATGTATTTCTTAAATAGAGTAGTAGGAAAGCCACTCAAGTGATCATTCCATAGATTAAGATCGGTCAAGCAGACCAAACTATAATACATTAACAGTACATTCACATATGAGCGATTCAGACGGTGCGTTTTCTGACATTCAAAATTCCCCTACACCCATTTTTCCACCTACCCCGCGCCCTTCAAACATATTTCCAAACACGCAAACTTCAGATCAAGCACAAACCAACATGTCTCAAACCGCTTCCCCAGTATACATTAACTTAGGTAGACTTGTAAACCTTCCCCACACTGTCCTAATTTTTAAGGGAACCATAGAAAATAACTTTGTTGAACCACGCGTAAAACCTTGGATTGAGTCTCTAGAACAAAATTTCTTACGCGATAACATCACCGATGATGATATAAAGATTAGGGAAACTAAGAGGTTTATCGACCCTAACGAGGTGAATGCCTATGATACAGTTACCTACGTCCCATCCATTAGCGAAGCTACAACGTGGGACAATTTTAAACCAAACTTATAATTTTTTTTTAAAGAAATAACACTTGCACAACCCTTAGCCACGATAGAAGCTGTCTTCCAAGCTAAATGGAAGAAAGAAGACCATGAAGATTTAAATAATTTTATTACACGAACACAAACTCGTACGATAAGCACTCCGAGCCGCAGAAAATGCATGTGATATTACATTCACTTCAAAACAAAGAAACCTAATAGTAGCAGCAACCATTTACCAAAACCTACCAGTAGCACCTAAAACGAAATTTCAAGAGTGTATAAATATTGACAAACCAGTTAGTGTAGCCATAAATAAAACATGGGAACATTACCCAGATTTAGCAAGCCAGAACCAACGAAAGGGCAGAGAGACCTCCATACACTACACAACAGCAACAACAACAACAACAACAACAACAACAACAACAACCCTATAAATCGAGGCCGATGCAGGGAACACCACATCAGAAACAAGCCCCACAAACCAAGAATGCACGCCCTCCTCCTCAGTGTTTTAATTGCGATAGCTTTGGGCATATGATAAGTCAATGCAATTATCTCCCTTATTGCTCCCACTGTCATGAACATGGTCATCGCCATGGCGACCGACAAAAATGTGCTGACAAAGCCCCTGCAGGGTATAGGCCTCACCTCCAGAGATCAAATCACCAACGCCCCCAAAAGCCCTCCAATTCTTAGAAACCATTCAATACCCAGCCTCAACCGAACCACCAACCAAATAAACCACACTCACAAGGTCAACCACACGATTACCCGATGTTCAGACCACAATATAATCAGCAAGGTCGGATGGTCCGGTACGTAGAAGTGCCCGTTGAAGAATCAGTTTCCCCAGAGTACACTTTCCAAGAAGACTATCCAGTGTATGATGATCCAGCGTATGACTCAGGTCCTCCCATAGAAGTCAGTTCAATTTCTTTTTTAGATCCCACTTTGGAGGCAGCAGTTCAACCTCCTCCCTCCTAAATAGCAGTAATAAACCCACATACAGACATGAACTACCCATCAGGACAATAGGTGCGAACCTACTAGATTTAATAATAAATTGCAGTACAGATAACCGAGATTTAATTGCTCTCCTAGATACAGGAGCACATGCGACATTAATTAAGAAACAATGTGCAGATGAGTTACTAGAGAGTACAGATTATAAATATGAAATTAAGGCACCTTCCTTCCAACTCAGAGGTGTTACAAGCACACCCATACCTACATATGGAGAAATCGAATTATATTTAGAAGTTGGTAACGCGGTATACCCCGCAAAATGTTGTATTGTGGACGCAGTCGCCGCCTTTCAGACAGATATCCAAATAGGTATGGATTTCGTCAACCAGAATCAATAGGAAATTTACCCAGCCAGAAAATTAGTTTAGTGTAGAAATAGGACACACCCTTTTCATGAAAATAATAGACAGCTTAATGCTAACAGAATCAGTTCAGTTCGGATTTCCGAAAGAAATAGGAAACCCACTCCATTTCATAGCAGTTCAAGTCAGTCGGTTGCATCCAGAGGGACAACCGCTCCAGAAATCAGCCCCCGAGTAATCACTTCCAGTTGTTGAATAGAGTAGGATCAACACAGTCAGTTTTCAGTCAGTCAGCTTTCAGACAGCCAGTTTCCAGTCAGCCAGTTTCAGGTCAGCCACTTTCAATTCAGCCAGTTTCATTTCAGCCAGTTAAGTTAACTCAGCAGTTGAGATTCGAAATTCAACTGAAACGATTTTTTAGCCAATAAGGCAAATTTTAGTCGCCGAACCAGAGTCAGATTCACAATTTTTCATATGCCCTACAGAGCATATAACAGTACGTAGCACCTTATGAGAAGATTTGTTTCCTAGCAAGAGTAGTAAACGGTCAAGGAAAACTATGAGAGTCAGATCGTACTCTTATCACAGTGTATGATGATCCAGCATATGACTCAGGTCCTCCCATAGAAGTCAGTTCAATTTCTTTTTTAGATCCCACTTTGGAGGCAGTAGTTCAACCTCCTCCCTCCTAAATAGCAGTAATAAACCCACATACACACATGAACTACCCATCAGGACAATAGGTGCGAACCTACTAGATTTAATTATAAATTGCAGCACAGATAACCGAGATTTAATTGCCCAATAGGCGGGTCGAAAAATTAAATTTGTGAATTTCCACACGCCTGTGTCCAAGAAATTTGTAGATGCACTATAAATGCTCAACAATGATTAAAAAAATTAAATTGATCAAGTTTTAGATGTTCCGCAAGTCCTCTAAAGATTGCAAGTAAAACGTAAAACATTACAAAAAACTTTAAAACTTAAAACTTTATTTAAATACATAAACTTTATTAATTATTTGGCAATTATGATTTTTGATTAAGATTTTCTTGTACTTTTTGTATTCTTGTTGCTATTAAGTTTTTTCTTGACTGTGTTTCGTCCAGAATATATATAATTTATATATACAATGTTTCTTTTCAGAATTGATTATTTGAATAGTTAAATACGCGTTGTTACACTAACAGAGTGACTTTCCCAAATTATCTGAAATGGCTGAGGCCGTAAAAGTGAAAGCAACTGTTGAAAAAATCATGAGTCCAGCTGTTTCCCTTTTTGGGAAAGCTGAGCTCAGTGGAAATCAACTTCCCCTATATGAAGACGTTTTAAAAGAATATTTACAAACAAGATATCTCTTACTTATAGCTAGTGAGGGGAAAAAAGAGCCAAATGCTAATGATGTGGCAAGAATACTGTAGTTGCATCAAAGGTAAAAGAGACCTGGAAAAGTGCATCAATTCCAACAATATCAGAACAGCAAATATTAGCTAGAGTAAAGGACTGTCATGAAAAATCTAAAAACATGAAGACTGGTAGAAAAAGGAAAGATTTTGAATCTAAACTGACCGTGTTCAAATCCAAAAATCAAAGGCTTTTTGATATTGCTGCCTGCAAATGCCATGATCTGTTTTCTTGCACTTGTGAAAAAGAGCTAAAAGTTCCTGCCATGGAACGTTCTTTCCGAATTGACCAAAGAAGTGCACTAAAAATGGCAATAGGCAGTATTGATTTACAGACAACGAAGAAACTGCAAATAAGATCTGAGCGTAAAGAACGAGAAAGAGCACGATTTTCTAAAAACATTGAAGATGGAGATGTCAATAACCCATCCACTTCCAGGGAAGAGCAATGAACTGGGATAACTTTCATACAATACCTGATTCTGACATATCAACAGATACAGATAGAGAGCGTGATGATGATGATCACATTGAGGAAGGTATAAAGAAATCAGGTGAAGCACATAAGCTCACTCGCAAATTGCCTTCATTAGCAAAAACTTGTGACCGATTCGGAATATCAGACAGAGCTGGTGCAGCCGTTGCCGCTGCTGTTCTGGAAGATTTTGGTCTCATTACCTCTGAAGATTATTACAATGTTGTGGATAAGAATAAGGTGAGACGGCAGAGAAAGAAGATTAGAGAGGAGTTGAGTAAATCAAGTGAAGAAAGTATAGAAATATTGTATTTTGATAGAAAAAAGGACTTAACTAAAGCAAATATATGTAAGGATGGGAGGTACTACAGTACAACAATTACTGAGGAACACATCACGCTTATAGCTGAACCAGAATCAAAATATCTTGGGCACTTCACTCCTGTGACTGGAAATTCAACTAACATTTCTAAGGGAGTGATAAAGTTTCTTAACAGTAACAATATTAAGGTAGACAATCTGAAGGTCATTGGATGTGATGGAACCAATGTAAACACTGGCATACACAATGGAGTTATCAGGCAACTAGAGGTACACTACATTACTCCTTTTCATTGGTTCGTGTGTTTGCTGCATACCAATGAGCTCCCTCTCCGCTATTTGTTTAATTATTTGGATGGTAAAACCAAAGGACCAAAAGCCCTTGCTGGAAATGTTGGCAAAAGTCTTACTGCGTACGAAAAGATGCCAGTTGTCAAGTTTGAAGCAATCAAATCAAGTAATATGCCTTCTATTCCGGGGATCTCGATCTAAGCGAAGATCCAAAGTATCTTATGGAAATTTGTAATGCAGTCATAGAAGGCCAATGTTCCCAAAACATTGAAAACCGCAACCCAGGTTCTTTGAACCATGCCAGATGGCTTACGACAGCCAACAGGATAGTTAGACTTTAAGTTGCGACCAAAAAGCCGTCATAAAACTTGAAAACTCTGACCGAATTCATTGTTCGCGTTTATGCCCCAACGTGGTTTAATATAAAGAGAAATCCTCACTATTACCAGGGACCAAGGCACCTCTGGTTTATGATATCTAGTTCAAGATACCTATCTGATGAGCTTAAGGCAGTCACTGATTCTGTTATTGAAAGAGGGGCATATTTTGCTCACCCAGAAACTTTATTGATGAAAGGCAAGTGATGAGAGAGTTAGCTTTCCGGCGCATTCTCTTAGGCAGGGAAAGTGTGTCCTCGGGCATTAAAGAATTTAGACGGCCTAAAATTAATTTCTTGGCAAGAGACTACACAGATTTAATTCGATTTGGAGACTGCCCAAGACATGAACCACCTTCGACAAACACCCAGTTAGAGCTTATCGTAAGGGGTGATGAAACTAACTCTCTATTGAAAAAGCACCCAGGTCATTCACAAGCTGTTGGAAGACATGTCAAACTTGTAACAGAAGCATCAACTTCTGGATGTGGCCAGGAAAATAGAGATGGTTTTATAAAGGCAAGAATTGCTTCAAGATCAAACATGCCTACATTTGAGTCAAAATGCGAATACAAATGTCAATGAACTACATGTAAAAACTAATGGAAGGGAGGTTGGGCTGGGCATGGTGTGGAATTCGACCTACAGCCTTGTAAACTATCATGGCAAGTCAGCAAAGAGCTGTGGTTTACTAAACGGAGTATCGGAAAAAAATCACCAAAACTTTAAGTGACTTGTGGAACGTCAAAATATTTATATAAAAGCTTGAAACTTTGTCATGATACTTCTTATGTAACACAGGGTAAATTAAACTTCCCCAAAAATTTTTTTCAAGCAAAAACGACCCGGCCTATTGCCCAAGTTCTTAGTCACAGTCAGAATTTAGCTATCCCTGTTGTTTGTTTAAACAAAGGAAAAAGCCCTTTTGAATTAACTTCAAATCAGAGAATAGGAACTGTTTCCACAGTAGAAATAAATTCAGATTCCCCCACAAGTACTATAAATTGTGTTTCTAGTTCCTTAGAGTTAAGCCCTTCAGTATTAAAAGAAAACTATAAGAAATGTCTGGAGTACTCCCTTCAGGAGTCACCAGCCTTACAGGATCCCAAACTCCTGGAATCACTTCTCGATTTCTTGATAAGAAATAGAGATGTGATTGCCCAAAAAGGAGATCCTCTGGGCTGAACTAATTTGGTCCCTTTCGAAATCAAAGTAGAACCCAATTCCAAACCCATCTTCATTCCTCCCTATAGGGTTCCGCATTCCCATTTAGTCACTATTGAGGAACACATCAAGGACATGTTGGAGCAGGATGTCATTCAGCCTTCAGCTAGTCCCTTGTCCACTCCTATGACTTTTGTCTCCAAAAAGGATGGAACATCTCGCTCTTGTATAGATTTTAGACGCCTAAACCACATTACCACCTGAGACCGTTTCCCTATTCCAAACATGCAGGGAACAATTCTGAACGTAGGGAGAGCTAACTTCTTTTCATCCCTCGATTTAGCGTCCGGTTATTGGCAATTGTTGAACTTGACTAGGCCAATAAGCATTAGTACCAATTCAATATAGAATAGTACTGTAGTTGTTGATGTAAATCTGAAACGGTGTTTACTATATTAAGCATGTAAGCATTAACACATTTCCATGCAGTCACATCATCACCCTCTCTGTCTTAACATCACCATGTAGTTACATTAAAAAAATCATGCAGTCATATCACTACCACCATCGTAAGATCACCACGTAGTCATCATAAAAAAAAAACTCAGTCATACACATCATTGTTACTTCAGTAGTCATGGTTGTAGGAAAAAAGTCAAGTCTAAAGTTTAGTGCAAAGTGTGACTTTCCTGTGTCTTTTTACTGATAACCAGTAGTCACAGGGACCACCATTCATAAACATGAGTTTCTATAACATTACGACGATGCATTTATTATAACATCACGACGATGCATTTATAAACACTTAAACATCACTATGATACCACATTTTCAAAAATTACTGGACACTGGTATAAGTACCATGATATTGTTATAAACACCAGCACTTTATGCTTCATCATAATTATTTAATGAAACATACCTCATGTATGTGGAGTCACAGTGTCAAGTGAACAAGACTTGGAATGTCAGTTGCAGCCAGCTGGCTATGCTCAACAAACAAATGACTAAAACGTCAACAAACGTTCGCCTTTCGATGTAATTTTTATAAAATATTTAATTTTTCGTTTGTAAATTTTGTATTGCCAATAAAAATAAAAATTTATTTTATAGTGGAAATTAACATTAAGCTGTTGTAATAGTTTGAACATTTTTACAGTTTTTTTCTTACTTTGGCGAATTTTTCATTTGGTTTGAAAACTTGTACTGATATTTCAACTCTCCCGATGGCACCCCCCTCCTGGCTGTCACCCGGAGCGGACCGCCACCCTCGCACCCCCCTAAGTACGGTCGGGTACGATTTGGCGCCGCCGTTTGGGCGCCACCGTTTGGGCGCCACCGTTCGCGCGCGGAGCCGGTTTGGCGCCGCCGTTAATTAGTATTAAGTATTAAACAGTAATACTTGGTTATTAACCTGAAGTGCTGTCTGTCTTTTCAGATAAGTTGTGTTATTGCCCTTAATAGCATAAATGTCTCAAAATATATCAAGTAAGAAAGGGAAACAGAAGTTTTCACATAATGGATATTTGTATGTGTTTGATAAATGTAACAAGCGCGACCCTTCGTTACTTTTTTGGCGGTGCGAGCAAAAGAGTCAGTGTATTATAAGGTATATACATAATATGGGTACTTTTCCGTTATCTGCCCCCTTGACGATTGGTTAGGTTAAGTCGTGATATTTTTGTTAAAACTAACGAAAATATCACGACTTAACCTAACCAATCGTCAAGGGCGTACAGTTGACCTAACCGGGCAGTGACAATTGGTTAGGTTAAGTCGTGATATTTTTGTTAGTTTTAACGAAAATATCATGACTGAACCTAACCAATCGGCAAGGGGGCAGATAAAAATATTGTAATGATGGTTCTAAATAAATCTTTATAATTTTTTATTGTTTCAATTTGTTATATATTTTAAATGTTAAGTACTGATTGTAGATCTGGGGGCGGCGCCAAACCGGCTCCGCGCCCAAACGGCGGCGCACAAACGGCTCAGCGCCCAAACGACTCAGCGCCCAAACTGCGGCGCGAAATCGTCCCATTTCGCCCTAAGTACGCCACTGAAGTCATGTCATGCTTGACGCTTAATTTTTAAATCTTAAGCCTTTAATTTTTGCTCATATGCATGTTTAAGTGTAAATCAATGAAATGCATATTTCAATTTCCATTTTTAGTTAACTCGACAGATCATGATAACATCTGATTGACTGATTAACTGATCTAATTCAGAGGCTGAGCATTACTTGTATCATTTTAGCAGTAAACTACAGTAAGAGAAAGTCTTTATCTTCTCCTTCGAGGTTTGCTCTCTTCAGAGAACTTAGTCTTAAATAGAAAAAAATAATCTCCCGATACGTCAAAAGAAGAATCGGGGAAACTTCAGAGAATTTAATCAGCTCGACAGAATCTTCCGATCCACTACAAGAAGAAATCGGAGAGTAGTAGAGAATAAAACTAAAACTACTGCGATTCCCTATACGGTACCAGCTACTCCAGAGTAACAAATCCGTTGCTGCCACCTAACCAGAATTCCCGTCAACTTCGAACCGACCACGACCATACACGGAGGGGTTAACATATATCTATCTATCTATCTATCTATTTATCTATATATATATATATATATGAAAATTATTTCACGAAAGTAACACGTGAAAAATATTTATGATGAGCTTGAGCACCATTCTGTGTTTCCTTTCCTTCGTGGTTTTATTCATCATATATATATATTTATATTTATATATATTATATATATATATCTGTATATATGCTTGAAAGGTTTGAGCCTGAATATCCACAAAAGCCTGGCGTCGCTCCTGATATATATATATATATATATATATATATATATATATATATATATATATATACATACATTCTAACTGCAAACACGCAGTATAATTAACGTAAAGAACGACGCTTGTATAGGAGAATATTCCGCGCAAGATGAGAGAGAGAGAACGAAACAAATGAAAAAAATGAGGTAACCACCCGGGAATCGAACCCGGGATCTTCTGCGCGTATGTAGAGGAATTATGGCATTTGATCGAGTGAGGCCCGTGGTGTAATGGTTATCATATCTGACTGGCAATCGGAAGATCCCGGGTTCGATTCCCGGGTGGTTACCTCAATTTTTCATTTGTTTCGTTCTCTCTCTCTCTCATCTTGCACGGAATATTCTCCTATACAAGCGTCGTTCTTTACGATATATATATATATATATATATATATATATTTATATATATATATATGGCATTTCATCACACTAGCTGATTTCAGATTAGTAAATAAGTCTTATTTTCTCTACCAATGAATAATAATAATAATTATTATTATTATCAAAATTAACTATTTATCTTAAATTATCTTCTTAACCTTTATTATACAATAACACATTATACAATAATACGAGTAGCCATTGTTATATTTCTGATACAAAAGGGTAATGCGATTCCACAAATTTATTTGGGCGAAGGAAGATATACACACATACACACACAAACACACACATATATATATATATATATATATATATATATATATATATATATATTATATATATATATATATATATATATACACACATATACACAGTAGTGTAAACCTGGCTTTCATATTTCAGATGTACAGTGCTTACAAGAAGTCTCACGCCTCTGTCTCGTCCCAAGCTAGTCTGTTAGGTATAAAATGAGCGGTCCTTATGGCAGCGGAGGTGTGTTCGGATTGGTACGTGTCTCAGTCCCAGCTATGGTAGTTGTCTTACAATTAACAGTCCCAAGTGCAAGTTACGTTAACACCTCCACATAAACTACCCTGGACTAAAATAACATACGTGAGGCCCTTACCCAGAAACCATTTAAAAGGTGTGATTTAAAAGCTCTCTCTCTCTCTCTCTCTCTCTCTCTCTCTCTCTGATCACACCGCATCCCATCAGAGGTCTTCAGCAGGGACATCGGCAATGTATCCATATAACGTTAATAATAACCGAAACTCGGGGAAAATATACTCTCTGCCTTCCGCTCTATCCCAAATCCTTTTCTCTTAGTAACCTCTTAATACAACTAATCTATCATATTTTGCGACTTTCTAACTCTGGTAGGATTCAATTCCATTCCTATAGTGTAAGAGATACTTAAATTCATGTGTGTATTATGCTATATGATGTGCGTAATAAATAATCATTTTTAAATAGTTGGAGCGTTCAAGGTCATCTGTAATAATCTATAGACTACTCCTCAAACCCACTCTCAACACTTAGATTCCCCTAAGACACAGGCGTCTTCAAGTAACATGAATGCGTAGAGATCTAAGGTGTTAGAGTCCACATTATATAATTTATGTGCTAGGTTTAAGAACGCTGGCATTGAAGGATGGAAGGAAGGGACAGTAAAAGCGATAATACGTTTAAGAACGCTGGCATTGAAGGATGGAAGGAAGGGACAGTAAAAGCGATAATACGTTTAAGAACGCTGGCATTGAAGGATGGAAGGAAGGGACAGTAAAAGCGATAATAGGTTTAATGAAGGAAGTGGAATGAGGATGGAGTTAAGCGTTGCTATGTCGAAGGAAACGAGGTTGGGTGGGGAATTACGAAGGGAGGAGGAAAGGGAGAGAGGGGGCTAAAATGAACGCGGGGATGTGTTAAGGAAGAGGAAAGAATTTCATATGAAATGCTAAAAACAAACTCAAATATTTATTTTAATGCCCTAGACCTAGAAAGACAAAGAGCAAAATACCTTAAACTAACAATGAATTGACAGAAACAGAAGAGTCTGGTCTTAGACGCACTGATAGGTTTAACGTATGTGGCTAGAGGCCGCCACTCAGAATTACCACTACTACCTAAGTCATAATAAGGTTATTTACTAGGACAGAGTAGTCATGAGTAGTTATGGAAATAAAATATGATTATACTGTTGATGGCTGACTATATTCAGTTGGGGTATAAACTATTTCTGACAATCTTTGGATCCTTGACTTTTAAGACGAATTTTTTATGCATATGTTCAACAAAATAGGAAATTGGCTGATTATTATTGCCATTCGAAGGGTTGGTACCCTTCACAACCGAAATCAATTTCAGAAGGGGTGCATGGTATCCTCATTTCCTTTATCGTCCCAGCACGCTTCACATAAGCCATTTATACAAATATGGAAAGGCCGTCTGTGCACCACGAGACGACCCAGGCAATGCGGGGAGCAATGGTGACATTGCATGAATATGGTGTGCCAATAAGAGAAATATCAAGACGACTAGACGTTCATCGAAGCATTGTGGAATGGTGGATTCATCGGTATGAAGCAGAAAACTCAATCGCTACTTTGCCGAGGTCTGGTCCTCCGCGTTCAACATCTCAAGAAGAAGATGCTGCGATTGTTAATCATGCCAGAGAGCATCCGTTTGTTCCAGCGACGCATATTTACAGACACCTGAACCTTCGTTGTAGCGCAAATACAGTGAACAACAGACTTCACGAGGCAGGGTATTTTTATCGCCGTCCAGCTATAAAACCTGCATTGACGATTGAGCATAAAGAGGCGCGGATGCGATTTGCCTTGCAATACTTGCCGCAGGAGGAAGAATTCTGGAGAAAAGTTGTGTACTGTGACGAAGAAACATTTTCAACAGATAGTCATGGTTCCCTGCATTGTTGGAGGCAGCGCGGAAAACGCTATAAAGAAGGAAATGTTTTCCCGAGCAAACGTAGTGGTCACATCAATCTCGGTGTGTGGGGCTGGATGTCTGGCTATCGTGTCGGAGAATTGACTCAAGTAGATGGACGCTTTACTGGACAGCAATATTGCCAGATACTGGAAGAGGTGCTGCTACCCAGTGTTCGTGCGTATCTGGTTTCAGCGCAGGAACCACTTTACTTAATGGAAGATAACAGTCCCATTCATAGGAGTAACGTTGTGAGAGCGTGGTACGAAGATCACCCAGAAATTATTAATCTAATTCTGCACCACGTTCTCCTGATATGAATCCGATTGAAAACCTTTGGGCAATAATGATTAACGAATTGGGAGCAACGCAATGAAAGAACATTTGAAGCACTTTTAGCTCACACGAGGAATAGTTGGGAGGGCTTACGCCGAACCAAACATTCCCTACAATCTGGCCTCTTCTTTGCCGCAACGATTGCAAGAAATTATTGATGCCGGAGGAAGCTACAGTATACGAAATACTGATGTTAAAGCCATGACGTAAATGTGTATCGAATATATATTTATGTTAATATAGAATTTTATTATATTTTTATGTTTGACATCTATAAAAGTATATATTGTGACCATGAAAGAACTTTACTTATCCTTAGTTAGAATCTTTTCTTGCAATGTCTACGCTCGTGGAGATGATAATATATGCATTGTTGAAACAAACTATGAGAAAGTAATAGTTTCAGGAAAAAAATAAAAACTGGCAAGATCGAGGCCATCACATGTTTATGGGAATTGTCATATGATATGCTACCAATAAACTCTTATCTACTACTATATACAGTATACTATATTACGTAATAATTACTATGAACAAATCAAATGCAAATTTCTCTGATTCACGGCCCACCAGTCTTGCTTTAGACTAATGACTTTCATAAGATGGAATAGGTTACCACTTAAAACAATGGATAAACTATCTATTAGTGAGACGACCGTGACTTCCTCGAAATGCGAGCGCGTGAGAGGTTCACTGAGGAATTTGGTCATTAGATTCTTCACGTAGGATATGTATCACAAACAACAATATTGACAACAATTCCCAACAATTACTTAATATCAATCAGGAGCTCTGGGGTGGTGGTCGAGGATGAGTCTATTGACGATTAATGCCAGCTTGTGACATGCCAGCGTGTGATGCCAGCAATAAAATAATTAAAAAAAAAAATTAGACTAACACGAACGTAGATGTAGCTCATAGCGTAAACTAACCCACTTTTTGTTTAACTTTACCTACTTCTTTTTTTGCTTTACTTTGCATGTCTGTAACTCTCTTTTCTTGCATGTTTGTAGTTTGCTTGGTATGACAGTGAGTTAAGACTGTGTTTGCATGGTTTGTAAGCGTTCATATTTTACTTCTTTTCATCTTTCACCCCTCTCCTATTCTCTCCGACTATTTTCCTGACTTGTCGGCAGTGGCCGGCGGATGATGATGGTGAGTCTTTTTTCTCTTTTTCTGAATGAATGTTAATCCACGAGTGATAGGTGTTCCTCCTTACTTAACCCCTTATTCTCTTCTCTTCTCTTAACCCCCTACTCTTTCCTTTCTCTTGGGCTAACCTTAGAGTGGATCTTAGGGTCTTTGTTAGCCTTAGCTTCTGTAGATCTGTAGATTGCATTTGAGCAAATAATTTAGACCTGCGTCAAAATAACTTAGGTATCATACCATGATTTGGGATATTTGCCGAATTAGTCGTTCTCTATAGTCTACAGTATATATTGAGATGGTATAATGTAATGCCCAGCTAATATTATGATGACTAGGATTGCTCCATAACCATCCCAACATCCCGAAACTTGGTCATTCTGCTTCTTAATCATTTGTATTTTAAACACTAAAATGTAGCAGAAGTGACGTAATAATGGACGTCATTGATTGGGTTAGAGCAGTTATGTGCACCAATCCGAACACACCTCCGCTGCCATAAGGACTGCCCATTTTATACCTAACAGACGAGCTTGGGACGAGACAGAGGCGTGAGACTTCTTGTAAGCACTGTACAGAAACCAAATTTTGCACTCCTTCATTGCTCTTGGCCTATAGTTCAGATGGCTAAACTGTATTAACTGTTATTCAAGGTTATATTATGTCTGAAAAATAAAACTTGAAAAATAAAAATTTCGAATTTGCTTCTTTCTGTTGTTCGTATTCTTTCCTTTCCTATTGCTTTTATATTGGTTGTTATTTCAATAAAGTTTTGAGCCGATATCGATATCATAGTTGGGGATATTTTTACATTATCAATTAGATTGCTGTGGTTTATGAATACCAAATCTAGGCAGTTGTTTTTTTCTTGTGTTTTCTGTTATTTCTTGTGTTACCATAACTTCATCAGCTAGAGCTAATAGCAACTATAACATACTCCAAGCCGACAGAACAGTGAGACGTAAAGGAAGCTGTGCTATTTTCACACACGAAAGGCGTATGGTAGAAATGACTTAAGTACCTTAAACAGCTACGTTGAATGTGTAGCAGCAAAAGTTGAAAAATTAAATATTTTTCTCAGTGGTGATTAAAATTTTCCATTCATGAAATATAAAAGGATAGGTAAAAACATATGTATACACCAGTACAAAGGGAGCAAACGGAGAGACCAGGTGCAGTTAAAAATGCTACTAGCTCTAGCTGATGAATTTATGTTAACACAAGAAATAACAGAAAAAACAACTGCCTAGCTTTGGTATTTACAAACAACAGAAACCTAATTAATAATGTAGAAATATCCCCAACTATAATATTGGATCACAACATTATTGAAATAACCAATATAAAAGCAACAGGAAAGGAAAGAACACGCACATTGTCGCACAACAGAAAGAAGCAAATTCGAAATTTTACATTTTCACTCCAAAGCTATAAACTGGGAACATGTTGCATCCAGCATAGAAGTAATAGATTGGTAAACCATTTTCGAGGCCAAGACAACGGAAGAGATGCTAATGACCTTAGAGGAGAAGACGCTAGAAATTGTGGAAAGACATGTCCCAAAAATACAACAAAGAGGAAAGAGAAGCAGGTTCGAGAGACAAAAGAGGACATTGTTTCGAAAGAGAAAAAGAGTGACTGCAAAATTAAGTAACTGTAAATATAACAACATCAGAAAAATATTAAATGATAAGCTGCAGAGTATCGATTACGTCATACAGGAACTAATTAAGAAGCATACAGAAAAAGAAGACGACGACGCTATAGCAACGATAAAGGTGAGCTCAAAGTACTTCTATAATTTTGAAAAAAGGAAGTCGGAAAACCATGCGACTATCGGACCTTTATAAAACGAGGAGAGTGTTTTATCTGATGATCAAACAGAAGTACCGTATTTCCCGGCGTATAACGCGCACTTTTTTTCCCCCAAAAAAACTCGTTAAAATTGTACATGTGAAGTGAGGTAGGAGGTATATTTTTTCCTAAATTTTTATTTTCCTAAATTTTTTCTTCAAAATTATGGTGCGCGTTATACGCCTGGAAATACGGTATCTGAAATATTAAGAGCTCAGTATGAATCATCTTTCAGTATACCAATAACTGACAAATTGATATGCGATAGAAACGCGTTCTTTGAAGAACTACAAGGGAAAGTATAACGGACTTCGACTTTATGACAGCTGATATTACACAAGCTATAGTGAAACTAAAAGCACACTCAGCGGCAGACCGGATAAATGGAATACCACACTGATCAAAAACTGCAAGAATGCAATCGTTGAGCTCCTATATTGGATATGTTGACGATCACTGGACACGGTAGAAATATTGGGCATCCTGAAGAACGCGAACATAATCCCAATATATAAAGGAGGAGATTCATCCGAGGCCCAAAACTATAGGCCAGTGTCGTTTACATCTCATCTCACTAAAATATTTGAAAGAATAGTTAGACAGAAAATCTGTGACTTTTTGGAAACTCAGAAAAAATTAAATGATACCCAACATGCGTTTCGGTCAGGCAGATCATGCCTATCACAACTAATGGAACACTACAACAACATTACTGATGCACTGATAAGTAATGAAAACTATGATGTAAAGCGTTCGACAAGTGTGACCATGGACTCAATACATAAACTGAAATAAATGGGAATAACAGGAAAAGTAGGGAAATTGATATGTAATTTCCTTAGTGAGCGGCGACAAGTCGTTACAGTACAACGAGTATCTTCATCAGAATCAGAGATCCTTAGCTCATACCACAAGGAAGAGTATTAGCTCCACTACTCTTCATAATTATGCTAGCTGACATAGATGAGGACTTTACCAGAGACAGCACATGACACAGCGGATGACACAAAGATCAGTAGAAAAATAAGAAACCCAGAAGATATAGGATCTCTACAAACCGACATGAACGGAATCTACAAGTGGACGGAAGACAACAATATGAAGTTTAACACTGAGAAATTTCAGCTGTTATGGTACGGAAAAAGAGAAGACCTAAAATCCATGGAATATTATACCCCAAATAGAGAGGAAATTCAGAGAAATTCTAAAGCAAAAGATTTAGGGGTTGTAATGACAGATGATGTGAAATTTGAAACACAAAATAAGATAGCAGTAAACAGAGTAAAGAGATTAACTGGGCAGATACTGAGAACCTTTAAACGAAGGGATAGGAATATAATGATTCCTCTACTGAAAACAGTGATCATACCCAAATTGGAATACTTCTCGGTCGTAACATGCCCATATAAAAAGAAGAAATTAGACAGCTAGAAAGGATTCAAAGAAGCTTTACAGCCAAGATCAACAGGTGCAAAGAACTAAATTACTGGGAAAGGTTATGCGACCTCAACCTATATTAACTGGAAAGGAGAAGAGAGAGATACACCATTATTTACACTTCGAAAATAATGGATAAAGTAGTCCCTAATCTTACTCTGAACCTGTAACTCCCCAAACATCAGTGGAAAGTAGAAAAGGAAGACTGTGTCCTGTTCCCCCAAATTAAAGGCGAGACAGGGAACATCCCTAACCCTGAAAGAAAATAGTTTTGTTGTGACAGGACCAAACCTGTTTAAGGAATCATCGCACGGAACATTTGAAAGGTTGAAAGGAAAGGAACGTTGCTAGCATCAAACTTATGTATCAGCTCATTACTTACACTAAATTCTCGCAATATAACTTTAAATTAGCTGCATTAGATTTTAAAATACCAGGCGTCATGACTTTTTTAAATGGTGAAAGATAATCATGCTGCAAAATTCGTGGTAATAACGCATAAGAAAAGTAATTTTTAATAAATAATCTTATTCAAAATTAAAAAGGGGCGAAACACGCTAGATGCAGCAATTAAAACAAGATAGTTCATTGATAATAATAATATTGGCCCCCATTTTACAGTCAATTTTGAATTTATACCGTCACCCCTTAAATCGGTATACATCTTCGTTTTATATTGCTACAAAGAAAACGTAACAATGTATTTTGACGCTTAGCTTTAAAAATCTTATTCAGAAGCTTACGAATAATATGAAAATTTTGTACGCAACTAATCTGAAATATTGCATGCCTATTTTTAGCATATATATAGTGGTGGACCATTTTCCCACTAGCTATCCTATAAAAACATGTATTCTATAAAGTACACTAGCGTTTTTATTACCTTTAATAGGGTGTTTTTTTCATTCCTTCACATCGATGTGTTAGTTTTCATATTTCTGTCATAATTATGCCCAAATAAATATAGATATAGGCTATATGTCCTGTTTCAAATATGGTCCACAATTACAAATCAGGGACGTGCACTCAGGGTAGGCAGGGTAGGCACTGCCTACCCTTGCTAAAATATAAAACATAAAAAAATAAAAATTATAATTCTTTTAAATTCATAACCCAAAGCCTTTTATTATAATGCATTAAATTTCAAGCAAAATTCAGTATATGGTTGACTTGTAATGCAGAGACAGGCACAATCTTGTTATGCTTTTCATCCACCATACAAATACTACGAAGCAATCATTTCGGAGGCCGTGCGTTATGAGCGAGTTTTCAAGTCATAAAAATAATGGGTTTAAAAGCAGAACCTCAGTGTGCCTCTAGCCTTTACGGAGTGAGGGTGGATTGTGAGTCTGCGCAACAGAGCCCCTCAAATTTTTTATTTTAATTCGTTTTTATTTATTTATAAGTGGTATTAGTTTAATATTAGTCTTGGTCTATTATTGAAACTTAAAGTAGATATTTTTCTCTATTTTCTATCTAATTGCATTTGAAAATAAAGTAAAATTTACTTTTTTTCAGCGTATAAAATAGATTTTAATATGGCGGCAGAATACCTATCGTTAAATTTCAGTTTGAGTGCGCTTGCCAAGTGAAAAGTTAATTTCCTCGTGGCGTATATTTGATTTTAAAATTTAACCCCCTTCAAATATGGACATTGAGTCTCTTAAAAACTTTTCAAAACTAAAGTCTTATGAAGAAAGGTTGAACAAATATATTTGTTAATAACAAGGAGAGAAGAATGGAGTTTATCTACAAATAATGCAGTAAGTAAATATTTTTGACTAGAATTTTAGTTCAACTTTTTAAATATTTTTATTAATTGTTAGCTAGGACGTATCAGAAGTAAACACTTGGAGACCGTTAATTATTTCTTAGTACTTTATTGAGTATGCAATATGGCAAATTTCTTTTCTCGATGAAAGTTATTGGCGATTTACAGTTATAAGGTCCTTTGTTGAAAATTTATTTTATTAATGCCTTCTGCCTACCTTGAATAATTATTCACCGCACGTGCCTGAATTATATATATATATATATACTGATTATATATATAATATATATATATATATATATATATATAGCCGAACATGCACTGTT
The DNA here is from genome assembly GCA_023014485.1 of Bathynomus jamesi. Taxonomy (NCBI): domain Eukaryota; kingdom Metazoa; phylum Arthropoda; class Malacostraca; order Isopoda; family Cirolanidae; genus Bathynomus; species Bathynomus jamesi. The sequence continues at coordinate 68,813 of JAJOZX010013140.1, forward strand.
TTAATTTGAACTCTCACTTGTTTTCAACAGGACAGCACTTAATACTCTCCGATTAATATAATTTTTCATTAGTTTACTAAGCTATACTTTTCATCAGCAGGATTTCGTAGGAAATGTAAATAAATTCGACAGATTTTCTTACTTTTTTGGTATATTTAATCGATTTGTTTCGCAGCTGATTTTCCCTTATAACTATTAATAGGGGCTTCTCTTATAAGTATTCAGTCGGCCAAAATACTGCTGCTATGTTTTCTTTGGTACCGCTTTTCCATGGCTGATATATCCTGATGAAATCTTTCACTATGCCCATCGCTGACAGCGCCAAGTTTTGTTGCGAAGAAGCCCAGGTGGGAGTGCAGGATCAGTATTTTTCAAAGACATGTCAGTCCCCAGGGCTTGGTAAGCAATGAACATTTGCTCCACTAGGGGAACATAGTTTTTGGATTTACAAAAATTTTCTTCAAAGTTTGAATTTGAGAGGTGATGAGAGCACTTTTACTGGATCTACTAGGGTTTGATGGGTAACAGTTTTCTGTCCTGGAACCATATTTTGTCGAAGTGGGCACTCTTTCTGTGCATAATGACTCTACCTCTGCTGACCCACTTGTAGAAGAAACAAGAGAACTTTGTGTATCCAAACAATAAGCCAAAGAGAAGTGCAATCACCTTGAGATCACTACAGATATGTCAGGAGTGTTTATCATAGTCAGTATGCTTCAAAAGTATCTGCATATTGTTACGCGATTCCTTCATACGAATTTTATGTGCAACCGGAGTCGAAGGATAGATATTACCTTTGTGCGATAGTACAGCTTTGAAACTCAACTTTGATAAATCGATAAAAAGACTCCATTCCTTAGGATTGTACTTGTCCACCATGTCTTTGGTGGTTTTGGTACAGGTAAATCGTCACTATGTGAAAGAGGTCGTACAGTTGAGAGTAAATTAGGATATTGAATCGCTTGTTTAGATTTAAGAAATGTCCCCTTATCTTCGTTAAACAAAAGTATCAATCAATCGAGTGAGCTCTTTCTTCTCTCCATACCATTACAACAGATTTTTTATATATATATATATATAGTATATCATATACATATACAATATATATATAGATATATATATATATATATATATATATATATATATATATATATATATAGTATACTTCATATACATATACAATATATATATATATATATATAGTATACTTCATATACATATACAATATATATATATATATGATGAATAAAACCACGAAGGAAGGGAAACACAGAATGGTGCTCAACCGCTTTCGTCTAATGACATCCTCAGGAACACTGAAGTAAATAAAGAGTTCAAGACTATATACTGCTGTACGCACTGAAACCAACGATAGATTGATCAGTTTTGACGTTTGTTCATTGTTTACAAAAGTGCCGATTGACGATATGCTTGACTTTCTCTCCCGAGAATTATATAAGTACGACCTGCCACTACCTGCACACATCATTTTGGAACTTATTAAGCTTTGCATCAAAGACTGTAAATTCACTTTCAATAGCGAGTATTATCAACAGGTTTTTGGGATGGCCATGGGCAACCCCTTGTCGCCCCTCCTCTCCAATATTTATATGGAGTTTTTCGAAATTAACTTACATTCCAAGAATCCTTGGGGTTGGCATCCCATGGTTGCGGTACGTCGACGATATTTTGTGTATCTGGTCCATGAATCGTGACCTGGATAACTTCCTCCTTCAGTTAAATGATCAAGTCCCCTCCATTAAGTTTACTTTAGAAGTGGAACAAGACAACTCAATCCCGTTTTTGGATGTGCGTGTACATAGGGAAAGCCCAGGTTTTAAGTTTAGTATCTCTCGGAAAAAAAAAAACAATTTGTCCTACGTACTTTTACTCGGGACATGACACCCCCAACTAAGAAGGCCATTTTTCTTCAATGTTTCCCGCGCCCTTAGGATCGCCAGTCCGGATACATCGATGCCGAATTGGAAAAATCAACGGTATTGGAAGTGATCTTGTTATCCATCTGCGTTTATGGAATCTTGTCTCAACAAGGCAAAACGAACTTTCTATCGTGTGAATAATACACTCGTACTTTGCAAAGAATATTTTAGTACTTCCATTTTTCCTGGACTTTTTAGGCATTGCTAATGTACTTAAACTTTTGGATATTAATGTAGTATTTTCATATAACAATATTGTGAAAATATCATAGTAAAAAATAGCCCTACCAATAATTCAGGAATTATCTATAAAATTGGTTGTAAACATGTGATTCCTTTTACATAGGTCAGACGGGAAAGGATTTGCACACACGTATAAAACAGCATCAATATTCGTTAGAACAGGACAGTCGTCCAGTGCCCTTTTTGTCCTTGTCAGAGTTATCCCACTGTATTGATTGGAATAATGCTTCAGTTTTATTTCACTCTAGCAACATTGTTAATAGAAATATTCTTGAGTCTGCTATTATCCAACTTGCAAATAACTTTAACATGAGCAAAGGTCTTTTTCAACTCGATCCCGTTGTTTTGAATTCGTTCAGAACGGATTTAGACAAGAAGGTAGAGTGCTAAAACTTTGGTTAGTGTTTCCTTATAAATTTGTATGCTTTCTTACAATTTTATTTTTCAATTTAGTTTTATATTTGTTTTTTTATTTTTTGTGACCTATTTATCATTCAGGCCTTATCTATAAACTGGTTGTAAACAATCCATTTGATCTTGTGTTGAATTCGTTCAGAACGGATTTAGACAAGAAGGGCAGAGTCTAAAACGTGGGTAGTTTTCCCTTATAAATATGTATGCTCCTCTTACAAATTTTATTTTTCAATTTATTTATATATATATATATATATATATATATATATATATATATATATATATATATATTTTTTTTTTATTTTTTGTGACCTATATATCATTCAGGCATTAACTATAAAATTTGATCTTGTGTTGAATTCGAGCAAAGTGCTAAAATTGGTAGTTTTCCTTACAAATTTGTATGCTCCTCCCACAATTTTTATTTCTATATTTATTATACAGGGTGTACATAAAGTCAGGATCTATTTTTGTGAAGCACTTGGAAATTATATGGAATTCAATCATAAAATGATAAAGTGGTAACATTTATTAAATAATTAAGAGTAGGATTCGACGTGACGCCCATCAGTATCCCTGCACAGCTCAAATCGTTCCGCAGCATTTCTAAACACATTCTCGAGCATTTGCGGGGTTATGTTATCTGCAGCAGTTCGTATACGTGTACGTAAGTTTTCAAGACTCGTAATCTTCGTCTGATAGACGTGCGATTTGATAAAGCCCCATGCAAAGAAATCTAAAGGGGTTAAATCTGGTGATCTCGCTGGCCAAGGTCTGTTGCTTCCGCGTCCGATCCAACGATTTGGAAAACGTCCATTTAGATAATCCTGAACAATTTTGGCATAGTGACAAGGAGCACCATCATGTTGATAGACGACGGGGATAGGATTGTTAGTACCGTCGTCTATCAACATGATGGTGCTCCTTGTCACTATGCCAAAATTGTTCAGGATTATCTAAATGGACGTTTTCCAAATCGCTGGATCGGACGCGGAAGCAAGAGACCTTGGCCAGCGAGTTCACCAGATTTAACCCCTTTAGATTTCTTTGCATGGGGCTTTATCAAATCGCACGTCTATCAGACGAAGATTACGAGTCTTGAAAACTTACGTACACGTATACGAACTGCTGCAGATAACATAACCCCGCAAATGCTCGAGAATGTGTTTAGAAATGCTGCGGAACGATTTGAGCTGTGCAGGGATACTGATGGGCGTTACGTCGTATCCTACTCTTAATTATTTAATAAATGTTACCACTTTATCATTTTATGATTGAATTCCATAAAATTTCCAAGTGCTTCACAAAAATAGATCCTGACTTTATGTACACCCTGTATATATATATTTTTTTTTTATAACCTGTATATAGTCTTGAACTCCTTATTTACTTCAGTGTTCCTGAGGATGTCATTAGACGAAAGCGCTTGAGCACCATTCTGTGTTTCCTTTCCTTCGTGGTTTTATTCATCCTTAATATTTTTCACGTGTTACTTTCGTGAAATAATTTTCATATATACTGTATATATATATATATATATATATATATATATATAATATATATATATATATATATATACATACTATACTTTATATTCATAAACAATGTGTGTATGTGTATATACAGGGCGTCCCAAAACAATGTATACACACTTTAACAGCTGATAGCTCAATTGATGTTTCTTTCTTTCCAAGTTAAACCCATTAGAATTAATAATGGCAGTCAGACTAAGCTTTGAACAAGGGAAATTCATTCTAAAATGCTACTGGAAGTGTGAAAACGCAGTTGAAGTGCAAAGACAGTTTAGGAGGGAGTTTCAAACAGATCCACCAACGCGACTTACTATCACTCGAATTAGAGATAAGTTTGAAGCCGATGGAACTGTTCAGAATGTCCACAAGAAGCGTTCCGGAAGACCACGGGCATCGACAAGGCCCACAAAGCAAGAAAGAGTACTGGAAACGTATCACCAAAGTCCAAGAAAATCTGTGCGGCAAGCGAGTCGTGAGGTAGGAATTTCAGAATCGTCTGTCCAACGCATTTTGAAGCGCTGTCAATGGAAAAGTTACATTCCAAGATTAGTCTATGCTATTAATGAAGATGATCCGGACCGAAGAGTGGAGTATTGCGAGTGGTACTTGGCACGATGTGGATGTGGATTGGACGAAGGGGTTTCGTAGAATACCCTCCGCGTTCACCAGACCTCACACCACTAGACTTTTTTTTATGGGGATACTTAAAAGACAAAGTCTACGCTATAAAACCTGCAACAGTCGCTGAATTGAGAGCAGCCATTGAACGAGAATGCACACAAATACCAAACGAAATGTTTCGTGATGTTTGCGATTCCATTGCTTCGCGTTATCAGCAGTGCCTGGACCAGAACGGACGTCAGTTTGAAAACAGGCGTCGACAAAACAATTAAATAATGTCTGTAGATTCTATTACATTTTGAAAATGAAATGTATTTTAATAAACACTGCCTTTATAAGTATTTAAAGTGTGTATACATTTTTTTGGGACGCCCTGTGTATATATATATATATATATACACATACACACACACACACACACACTGGATGTTATGAGGTGTATATATGCAGTATACTTAAATAAATATATATATAAATTCAAAGAAAGTAGATGGGGAAAGTGTAAATAAAGATTTAAAGGAAGTAAATTGGGAATTACTACTTCACGAGAAGACTCCAGAAAAAATACTAGGTATAATGGAGTCCGAAACGAAACCTACATTACTGAAGCATGTTTGAGAGACAAAAGAGAAAACGTAGCAAGCTTGAGAGAAAAATCAGGACACTATTTCGACAACGGAAGCAAACTGTAAAACATCTCCATAGATACAAAACTGATGCAGAGAGACTCAAACTAGAGAGGAAACTGGGCGAAATAGAAATGGGCCTAAAGCAAACATTCTTACATAAGACAGAAAACAAGGAAGCAGAAAACATAAAAAATAATCCAAAATACTTCTACACTTTTGCGAAAAAGAAAATGCAGTGCAAAGGGAGTATTGGTCCGTTGATAGACGGGTAGGCCAAACACACAAATGACCAAAAAAATGAGCGAACTGCATAAGGAACAATTTATTTCTGTATTTAGCACCCCTAAATCGCAGATAAAAGTAGAAAAAGCAGACGAATTTTTCGACATTGATACAATTCAGCCAAGGACAAATTCTGGCACAAGCCTATTAATGGACTTAGAGTTCTCAGAAGGAGATGTAATTAAGGCTCTATCACAGATGCGAGACAATTCGGCATCAGGGCCAGACACATGGAGTGCCACATTTCTGAAGAAATGTAAAGAGAGTATTGTCAAACCGCTAAACTTACTATGGAGAAAATCACTCGACACAGGAGAAATTCCATTGCCATTAAACAACGCGAACATTGCCCCTTTATTCAAAGGTGGTGACAGAGCAATGCCCAAGAATTATCGGCCAGTAGCTCTCACCTCACACCTTATAAAGAGCTTCGAACGAATAATTGGAAGCGAAACTACCTACTACCTACAAGAAAAGAACTTATACTACCCAAATCAACATGGTTTCAGGGCTGGAAGATCATGCCTATCACAGCTATTAGACCACCAGGAGAAAATATTGGAAACACTGTGTCGAGGACAAAACATAGATAAATGTGGCCATAAACTTAAGAATACAGGAATTACTGGAAAGCTTGGAAGATGGATATTTAATTTCTTGACGCAAGAAACACAGAGTGGTGGTAAATGGAGTCAAATCGGAAGACTCGGAAGTAGAGAGCTCTGTCTCACAAGGGACAGTACTAGCTCCCTTGTTGTTCATAATAATGATTGCAGATATCAATGACAGTATTGTATTATGTTTCGCAGATGACACAAAGATATGCAAGGAAATATTGAACAAAGGTGACATAGAAAGATTACAAAACGACATTGAAACATTATTCCAGTGAGCAGAAGACAACAATATGAAGTTCAACGAAGAAAAATTCCAACTTCTAAGATATGGTAACAACAAAGAGCTACAGAAAAAAGGGTACAAAACTCTGCAAGCCAAACAGATAACACCAAATCCACAAGTCAGGGATCTTGGAGTAATAATGTCGTCGGATGCAGAATTCAGAGAGCCCTATAACATCAAAATTACAACGGCTAGAAAAGTAATGGGAATCATCTGGAAGAGCTTCCTGTCAGCAGAAGAGCAAACATTATGCTCAATTTATGGAAGAGTCTAGTCCTACCAATAATTGAGTATTGCTCAGTACTCACAAGCCCATACAGAAAAAGACATTGCGAACATTGAAGCTATAAAAAGGACTTTTACGTCTAAGATAGAGGAAACGGAAGGTGAAAACTATTGGTCTCGACTCCAATCAATGAAACTCTACTCTCTCGAAAGAAGGCGCGAGCGGTACACAATAATATACATATGGAAAATACTTGAGGGCTCTGTCCCTAACCTCAGAAATGAAATAGAAACAAACTGAAATGAGAGAAGAGGCAGATTTTGTACTGTCCCAGTTGCGGTGGGACAAGAGGCCATGAAAACGAGGATGGAAAATACCCTCAGAATACGAGGCCCAAAGCTTTTCAATGTTCTAACAAAAGAAGTGAGGAATCTCCAGCACACCGAACTGAATAACTTCAAGAACAAGCTGGACAGATTCCTGTGCAAAGTTCCTGACCAGGACAGCAATTCTCTCCTTCACCAAATCCAGTAAATGAGTCGGGATGCTGCAGAGGGGTCGACCGTAGGTCGATCCTGAACCGTTGTTCAAACTCACCTAAAGGTCTTAAAGGTATATATATACACATATATATATACTGTATATAGTGTAGTGTCCCCAAATTAAATGATAGGCAATGGATCTATTAATCACTGAAGGAAAATAGCTTGGTTATCCGGGAGCCAATACTTTTTAACCAGCTTCCAAAGAACCTCAGGAGCGTCACAGCAGGCAAAGTTAAAGTCTTCAAAAGAAGACTAGATGCTTGGACAGTACGGTACCAGATGAGCCCGGTGTACCTGGCTATGTGCGCAGAGAGTGTAAGAGAACAATTCGCTCATTCACCAGGCCTAGAGGCAAGGCCCCCCAGCATTGTCTGTGTGTGAGGACAGACCAACGCACGGAGCTGCTACGAGGTTGCGAGGTGTATATATATATATATATTTTTTTTTTTTTTTAGTTCAGGAAGAACCGATTCGCCTCTATTTAAAGGGCATATCTCAGCGGAAAAACAAAGAAAAAGTGAGAGGAAAGACAGAGGAAAAAGAAAGGGTGGAGGGGACAGTCGAAGTGGAAAAAGACCAAGGATGACAAGGACTGCAGGGTCGAGCCCCATCATCCTTGGGTGCTAGGGCCGGGAGGGCGCACGTGAAACCTCCAGGAACAAGCACGTACAAACGAGCACAAAGAGCACTCAAGAGCACGAGCTTAAACCCCCTTGCGGGGATATATATATATATATATATATATATATATATATATATATATATATATATATATATATATATATATATATGTGTGTGTGTGTGTAAGCAATAAAGGAAAATCTAAATTACTTCTATAGCTATGCGAAAAGGGAAACAAAAACACGCGCCGCTATCGGGCCCTTAAGGAAGAGAAATAATGAACTAACTGAAGATATAAAAGAAATATCTGAAACATTGAGAGCCCAGTATGAAACAGTTTTCAGTACCCCAAAAAGTGACAAAGCGATACCTGACATAGATGCATTCTTTGAAGAGAAATTGCAAAGAGAGAGTATAACAAAATTTGATTTTATCCCAGATGATGTAACGAGAGCTATAGGACAAATGAAACCGCATTCAGCTGCAAGTCCGGACAATTGGAACACATAAGCTACACCTTGATACTGGAGATGGAGAACATCCCTAGACACTGGAAAATTATCGAGCATCTTGAAAAGAGCAAACATTGCCCCTATGTATAAAGGAAGGGATAGATCTCAAGCAAAGAACTATAGACCAGTGTCATTGAAGCCCCACCTCACCAAAGTATTTGGAAGAATAGTTAGAATGAAAATCTACGATTTCTTGGACACACTGGAAAGATTCACCGAAAATCTACACGGATTCCGATCAGGTAGATCATGCCTATCACAATTAATAGAACACTACAACAATATCCTAGATGCACTGTAAGGCAATGAAAACTATGATGTCATATACACAAATTTTGCTAAAGCTTTCGACAAATGTGATCATGGTATAATAGCACATAAAGTGAAATATATGGGAATAACAGGCAAAGTGAGAAAATGGATCCACAACTTCCTCAGAAGACGTCTACGGGTCGTCAAAATTCAAGGTATATCATCATCAGAATCGGTAGTACGCAGCTTAGTATCACAAGGTACAGTAGTGGGCCTCACTCCTGTTCATTATCATGCTAACAGACATAGACAGTGGAGTAAACAGCAACAGTATAGTAACATCTTTTGCAGACGATACAAAGATCAGCAGAAAAATCAGCGATGTAAGTGAAGTGGAAGCCTTGCAGAGGGATACGAACAAAATATACAAATGGTCAGAAGACAACATAACATTTAACGCTGAGAAATTTCAGCTCCTGAGATATGATAGAAATGAGGAACTTAGACTGCATATTATGCTCCAGATAGACGGGAAATTCAGAGAAGCACGAAAGTGTTCGATCTAGGGTAATAATGATCGATGATGCGAAATTCGAAACACAAACTCAGATAGCGATAAATAAAGCAAAAATAGTCGCGGGAGAGGTACTAAGAACATTCAAAAGAAGGGACGGACAGTAATGATACCCCTGCTAAAAACACTGAGTATACCAGAACTTGAATACTGTTGAGTTTTGATGTACCTCTATAGAAAGGGAGGAACTAATAGACTAGAAGAGACTCAGAGACATTTCACAGCAAAGATTGATGGCTGCAAAGAGCTCAACTACTGGGAAAGACTATGTAAACTAAATCTATACTCCCTGGAAAAAAGAAGAGAGCGGTACACTATAATCTACATATGGAAAATGATCGAAGAACTGGTACCAAACTTCAAACTAAACCCAATTACCATTCAAACAACATTGGAAAAAAGGAAAGGCAGGATGTGTAGTGTTCCCATATTAAATGCCCGAAAAGGGACCTCTTCAACACTGAAGGAAAATAATAACTTGGTTGTCAGGGGGCCAGGACTTTTTAACCAGCTTCCAAAGAACCTCAGAAACGTTGCAGGGGTCAAAGTTGAAGTCTTCAAGAGAAGACTAGATGCCTGGCTCAGGATGGCACCAGATGAGCCGGGTGTACCTGGCTATGTACGCTGAAGAGCGCAAGAAAGCAACTCGCTCCTCCACCAAGCCAGGCCTAGAGGCTGCACCACACGGAACATCAACGAGGAGGTGTATATATATATATATATATGTATATATACAGTGTATATATAACGGGTGTGCCATAAAAAAGGGTACATTTTAAACAGGCTATAAAAGCAACATTTGTCATTTAATTTTAATAAAACTTCTACACAATAAAACATATGAATTTATCTATATGCAAACAAGTTTTCAGATTAAAATATTAAATAATTCAAATTCTATCAACATTTGCGAAAGAGTATGATTTTTCTACTTAACATGCAAAAATTATTAAACCTTTTTAATATTTTTTCATAAAAATCATTTTTAACGTAAAATTTACCTGAAATTATTAAAAAATTGTTCGAAATGCTTTCCTTCCATTTCAATAACTTTTTTTATTCTTGGCCGGTATATGGGAGAACTTAGCAGAGCGAGTCTACAGGACTAGGATAAAAGATGTCGCTCATTTACGCGAGATCATCATTCAAAAATGGGAAGAGCTTCCACAGAAACAAATAAATCGAGCCATAGATGAATCCCGGCCAAGAATAAAAAAAGTAATTGAAATGGAAGGACAGCATTTCGAAATTTTTTTTAATAATTTCAGGTAAATTTTACGTTAAAAATGATTTTTATAAAAAAATATTAAAAAGGTTTAATAATTTTTGCATGTTAAGTAGAAAAATCATACTCTTCGTTAAATGTTGATAGAATTTGAATTATTTGATATTTTAGTCTGAAAACTTGTTTGCATATAGATAAATACATATGTTTTATTGTGTAAACGTTTTATTAAAATTAAATGGGAAATGTTGATTTTATAGCCTTTTTAAAATGTACCCCCTTTTTTATGGCACACCCGTTATATATGTTACTTACTTTATGTGAGTTCGAACGATGGTTCAGAGTCGACCTACGGACGACCCCTCTGCAGCACCCCGCCTCATTTTTATATACATATATATATATATACATACACCAAAGAAAGAAAGAAAGAACTTAGCAAAGCAAAGAAAATAGAAATAGTAATAATTTATTAATGAAATTTTCGCATACAGTAACCCATTCTACACAAGCCGTCAGAGGCGGCTTTTCAGAGGAGGCATGGGAGGCCGGACCTCCTCTGTTTTTATCACTATAAACTATGAAAGAGGATTTTATTGATAGTATTAATTCTATACGATTGTGACATGCTGAAAGTAGGGCATCTCACGCTTTGTAATTTATTCTATTTATATTGCATATACATATTATAGACAATTTTGAGCCTCCCTACTTTACCTGACCACCAGCCGCCACTGGTAGGGGTTGATAAGGTTTGGGAATGTTAGAATTTGAACACACACATATGAGCGTGTAACGGCATAGTATGAGTCTTAAAAACAATCGTACGACGCTAGAAAAATAAATAAATAGATAAATAAAAATAAAAATGTAGACGGAAACGGAACGACTTGAGAATCTCCCCATGAAGAACCACTTAGTAATTTGTGAGTTATACATCTACTAGAGTTTCTGGTAGAATGATGACTTCATGCTCTTTTACAATGTATATTTGAGAATAAAGGGGAATCATACTAGCCTAAATGCCCAAAAACCGCACAACAGAGATCACCCCTACAAACAGATGACACGTTTGTAGCGGCCTAAATTCACGCTCGTAGAACCATCTAGTTTTTATAATGCTAATATACTTATGAATGATATTTTAACATCCTATTTTCGCGATTCTTTCTTTTTTTCCCGAAACTCATCCACCTGTATAGCTATATAATATGATAAAATTCTTCGACAAACTTTTCAATGCGGACAACCTATCGCCGGGTGCACGTAAAACACAAATTCGTTTACTTTTCACACATCTCTGTTGCATTATTACCCGTTGTTACGTCTAGGGCAGTTTTTCGTGGACTAGTGCGAGAGCACAGTGCATCCCCATAATCCTATTGACAGAATTTATATATGAACATAAGAACAAATAAATTCCATACAGGCTACTACTGATCAAAATAATAATCAAAACACTACAAATACATTGTTGTGTAACCTATAATACAATAATTTTACAAAATAGCTGCTAATTATTTGCCATGAAAAATTCAATAAAATTAAACATGTACGAAATTCTTCTCAAACTTTTTTTAAACATTGTGTTTCATGGCATCATGCATCTTCCACAACACACGCACTCATTAACTTTCTGAGTTTGGTTCGGGGTCTGTGAACCTCACCAAAGGTACACCTTTCTTAATGCACGAATGACATATTCATACTGAATACACCCTGGTGTAGGATTTATTTTATTATTATGAAATGAAGTTAACTCATTTCTTAACTACGGTCTAAAGATACCCCCACTCAAAATTACATTTTCTTACATTCTGTCTCAGAGTTAGATAAGTGTTCTCAGCAGCAGCTAGGTGTTAGTCAAGTTATTTATGTATTAATGAACTTCCTGATGATTAGATATTCTGTATTGTATATTATAGAGTGGAGTGAAAAAATTAAAGTTTGTGGATTTAAATCTAATAGCGCGCAAAACTTGTGTATTACATCTCTTATTCATACTGTTAAAGAAATAAGTGAAAATAAATACATCTTGAGGTCCCCCAACCTCTCAAAATACACAAATATTAATTTTTTAGGTAAAAACAATATAATTTGAAATCTCGAAATCTTTTTTGCATTACTTGTTTACTTTATATGTAAAAATGGAATTCGTAAAGTATAATTTAAAAATGTAATATAGGGTGTCCATAAATTATTCACCCCATTATAAGCCTTAATAAATTCGTTATTATAGGAGCTATCTTAAAACGGTTTGCGGCAATTAATAACACAACTCAAGAAATTGTTTTCTTTATTTCGCAGAACATCCACTATGGGCAGAGTGGCGACAGTGAAGGAGAAAGCAATGTGTGTGCTGTGGATGTGGGAAACCAAATCTCCAATTACTGTACAGAGACGTTTTCGGGAGAAATATCAGAAAACTCCTCAGCTGCACCTCAGCTTGAGGATATGCAGCCCCGTGTGTTCTTTCAGCAAGATGGGGCACCGCCACACTGGGGATTAGAAGTGCGGAGGTTCCTCAATGAAAAGTTCCCTTCTCGTTGGATCGGGCGAGATGGCCCTATTCCATGGCCTCCTCGTTCCCGGATATCACGCCTCTGGATTTCTTTTATGGGGCTACACAAAGGACAGAGTGTATGCAAAGAAGGTTAATAACATCACAGAATTAAGACACCGGGTTGAAGAGACATTAGCTTCCATCATGCAAGACATGCTTCTTAATGTTTGGAACGAAATCATCTATCGCCTTGATGTTCTGCGTGCTACCAATGGGGCTCACGTGGAGGTTTACTGAATTAAAACAAAAATTTCTTGAGTTGTGTTATTAATTGCCGGAAACCGTTTTAAGATAGCTCCTATAATAACGAATTTATTAAGGCTTATAATGGGGTGAATAATTTATGGACACCCTGTATATGTGGAAGTTATCACTGTTATTTTTTCCCACTAGGCGTCAAGGGTATAAAAGGAGGGCGCGCTTCTGTTTCTCCCTCATTCACGCTTTGTCGCTGCTGAGGTACACATCTACTGTATTTCTTAGCTCCGTGACAGACGTCCTATTATAGCAAACCTTTTGCCTCATAGTCGCTCTCTTGTTCCTGGAGATTGGATTTACAGTATTTTATTTACATTATTTACAGATTTTACATAAGATATAACCTTTTCAACTTGTCAATTCTTTAAAATTATGGCTGAAAATATAAAACTGAGAACACGAGAAAAAATGAAATGCCCTCTGTTTGGAGCGCCACACAAGCTCAGTGCACTTGTCTTGCCGGCCTATGAAGCCGTAATGAAACACTATTTCTGGATAAAGATGGACTTAAAATCCGATTATAAGACAAAAAAACCACTGTTTCTGCAATATCAGAGGTTGTTGCTACAGAAATAGAACTTGTGGTTTAAGGCTTCAATTCTTGTCGTACTCGTATCTCGCTCACGAATTCTACAGATGATTAGAGCATATCATGAGAAGTACGTGAAGCTTTTAAAGCCATTCAAACGAAGACAGCACAATGAAAAGTGCAAAATAAAGCTGCAGTGTTTCAGAGATGAAGAAAGGCCAAGTTGTTTGATGTTGCTTCTTGCAAGTGTGATCTCACTGAATGTCATTGTGACAAAAGCATAAAGACACTTCACATGGAACACACCTTCCTTCAAGATCAGAGAACTAACAGGAAGATGATTATTGATAATGTAGATAATGTTGTAACAAAGAAACTAAAAAGTGCAACTTTGAGAAAACAACAAGAAATTACCAGAGTAAGTAGTGTTCGTGAACCTGTAATTTGTGTAGTCAAATTAAGTGACCCTTGAAGCAGGTAGTGATATAGAGTCAACTTCTGATTTGGATTTGGAGGAAGTGCAACCTCCTAGCAACATGGTTTCTGTATCTTCACCTTCCATATCCACAACGACAAGTTCTAAATGTGAAACACCGTCCACTCGTATGCGACTCAAACTACCAGCATTGGCAAGTGCCTGTGACAGACATGGCGTGTCAGAGAGATCGGCTGCTGCAATTGCATCTGCTGTGCTGCAAGACTGGCATAGTGACAGAAGATGATTCCTCTAATGTGATAGACAGACTAAAGTACGGAGGGAACGGAAAAGGATAAGAAATTAACTACGTGAAGCGAGAACAGAAGATCTCTCTGCCCTATATTTTGACGGGCGTAAAGATGAAACGCTAGTGCATCTGGAAGAAGACGCTATAGCTTGTAACAAAACCACAATGGAAGAGCATGTATCATTATTGCAGGAAACTGGTTCTAAGTATATTGGGCATATAACACCAAGACATGGTACGGCAACGAGCATTGCCAAAAGCATTCTCGATTTTTTAAGATTTAACAACGTGTGTGTTGAAAAACTATTATGCGTTGAATGTGATGGTACGAATGTAAATACAGGAAGAAAGGCAGGAGTAATCAGAACGTTAGAGATAAATATTGGCAAACCATTACAATGGCTAGTGTGTCAGCTGCATGCGAATGAATTACTTCATCTAGAATTCTAGATGGAACAACTACAGGGCCACGTGCATTTTCTGGTCCATTTGGCAAAGCTTTGCTAAGGTGTGAAGAGCTCAAAGTTGTCGAATTTAACACCATCGCTAGTGATTTGCCTACAATTGACGTAGAAGTACTAAGCACTGATGAACAGTATTTGCTGAATATTTTCAACGCCGTTCTGACCGGTCAATGTTCAGAAAGTTTGTTACGAAGCAATCCTGGTGCACTGAACCACTCGAAGTGGTTGACAACTGCTAATCGCATTATGCGTTTGTATGTTGGAACAATGAATCCATCACATAATCTGCAAATATTAGCAAAATTCGTCATGAAAGTATATGCTCCAATGTGATTTAAAATCAAAATGAGCCTTTCCTGTAAAGACGGAACGAAATATCTTTGGCTAACAATCCACAAGTCTCGATATCTGTCTACAGAGCTGAAACAAATTATTGATCCTGTAATTCAAAGAAGTGGTTATTTTGGTTATTCAGAGAATATTCTATTAGGAATGCTATCCGATGCTCGTAAGGCAATCAGAGAATTAGCAATCCGCAGAATCTTGACAGCAAAGAATGAACATAAACCCGGAATTAGGGACTTTTGTGTACCAAAGCTAAACTTTGCAGCCACTTTCCCGCCACCGCTCGTAGCTGAGTTAAATGAAACTGACCTGAAAAAGTTCGTGAGTGATCCAGCATCAATGGTACGGTTTCTTAATTACCCGTGTCACACACAATCTGTAGAAAGATGTTAAACTGGTCACAGAGGCATCGACTGCAGTTTGTGGGTCAGAACGAAGAGATGGCTTCATCCGTACTGCGGTTAGAGTTAA
>JAJOZX010013141.1:0-101835 GCA_023014485.1 Bathynomus jamesi
TTGTTTCCGTAGCCCATTCACAAAATTCCATCCACCAGTCGGGATCATCTTCGCTTAATTTCTGTAGGATCTGAAGTTTATATGGATGCCATTTGTGAGCCTGAAGAATGCGATGGATGCTACTTATCGACACTCCTGTCTCAGCGGACAATCGCTGAAGAGACTTATTGGGACTTCTGTTAAAATGAGCCAGGATAGCAGTCACTGTATCATCGTCAGTGGACCTCCTTGAAGGTCCACTGCATGGTTTATCTTCTATGGATCCTGTTTCCTTAAACTTTGCAACAAGTCTGCTAACACAACTCTGTGTTATTGGCTCACGGTCTGAATGCAGTCTGTTAAATTCAGCAGCAGCCTCTCTTTGACTCCAATTTCTTATGAGTAGAATTATCTGGATTTGTTCTTCCTTGCTTACAGACATTATGGCCTGTAGAAATAGAAAAATATGAATTATGGTTTGTAGAAATAGAAAAATATGAATTTCTCCTATGATGCCGGACTTATGGGACACCCTATATATATAATAAAGTAAAAGACAAAAATTGTAGGAGCATACAAATTTATAAGGAAAAGCTACCAGAGTTTTAGCACTTTGCCCCTCTTGTCTAAATCTGCTCTGAACAAATTCAAAAACAACAGGATCAAGCAAAAAAGGCTCTGGCTAATATTGAAATTATTTGCAAGTTGAATAATGGCAGACTCAAGAATATTTCTATATTAACAATGTTGCTTGAGTGAAACAAAATTGAAGCATTATTCCAATCAATACAGTGGGATAACTCTGAGAAATAGACAAAAAGAGCACTGCATGACTGCTCTGTTCTAACAGAATATTGATGCTGTTTTACACATGTGTGCAAATCCTTTCCCATCTGTCCACTGTAAAAGGAATCACATTGTTTATAACCAATTTTATAGATAATGCCTGAATTATTGGTACGACTATTTTTTACCATGATGTTTTTCACAATTTTGTCATATGAAAATACTACATTAATATTTAAAAGTTTAAGTACATTAGCAATGTAGTATTTTCATATAACAATATTGTGAAAAATATCAGTTAAAAATAGCCCTACCAATAACTCAGGCATTATCTATAAAATTGGTTGTAAACAATGTGATTCCTTTTACATTGGACATATGAGAAAGGATTTGCACATGTGTGTAAAACAGCATCAATATTCCATTAGAACAGGGCAGTCATCCAATCCCCTTTTCATCCATTTGTCAGAGTTATCTCACTGTATTGATTGGAATACAGGCATACCTTGCTTTACGAATTATTGCATTCCCAGCGTCCAATCGTAAAGTGAGGCATCGTAAAGCGAGGCATTATTTCCCATAGGCTTAATGTTATATTAAGGGATACGTTCTTGTAACAAATTTATTAAAAAAAATCGCAAGAAAAGGTAATAAAACAATAATTTATGCAGCAATGGTTTAATGAAATGAAAAACAAAGCAAAGATATATGTAAAAAGACACACCGAAAGTTTAATTTTTATTTGACTCACTCGTAGAAGCACCTTCAGACGCACTTGTAGATGCAGTCATGGATGGAGGACTCTTGAAAAATGCATCCAAAGTGGTTTGTTTTAAAGAAGATTTTTTCTTTTCTCTGTAAATTTCAATAACAACCTCTCACTTCAACGCAACGATACAAACTGACAATAAAAATGCTCCACCAGAGTGAACAAACACATGCACGCACGAACGATATGTACTTATTTTTGACGTGTACGATTTATTTTTGACGTTTAATATTTTTTTTTTTACTTTATTTTTTTTTTATTTCGTTTAAAATAAAATTCGTAAAGCAAGGCGTCGTAAAGCGAGGTATTACTGTACTACCGGGTGTCCAAGAATTATCTGTACAATTTTTGGCTGTTATTAAAAGTCAACCATGAAGTGTAGAAATTCCAGTGTTGTCCCATTTTACAGAGAAACTCATTAAGTTTTTTCTGATAACAAGTTTTGACAAGTTTTTTCTTTTTTGTACGTGGGTGACAGACATCGATGATTTAAAAGCAAGAATCACAGCTGCTATTGAGCGAATTGATGTGGATATGCTGCAGTGCATGACTCCAGATTCCTGGGATCTTGGGAGCATTGCTCCAGTAAATTTGACCATGATAAAAAGTAAATTTGGGTTTGGGTTTTGTTCATCCGCTAGATGTTGTGCAATTTTTTTGCGTATACATTCTTGTACAAACCAATTTTTTTAAATTACAAATTTAGTTATTTTAAATTTAGTTGGTAATTCCATATTTAACAATTATTTTTATTTTTTGTTAAGCTTCAATGTTTTGATAATTAAAATTTTATTAAAACGTATATTTTTTTAATATAAAATTATCAGGATTGGACTATGTTCCATTGATCTCGGCCAGGTTTGATAAATTAATTGGCCAGATAATTACTTGTGCGGTTTTAAGTAATCCACCATGACTCTAGAATTGAAAAGTTTAGTTAAGTTTAAACTTACTTTTACTTACTTTAACTTACCTACTTTTACTTACTCTTCCTTACTTTTACTAAGTTTAAAGCACTTACTTTTACTTACTTTCATTGTACTATATTTACTTACTTTTACTCACTTTTACCATACTATATTTACTAACTTTTACTTATTTTGTATTTTTTCAGGTAGTCAATAATCAATAATGGATCCTAATATTGATGAAGTTGGAGAGAAAAGTGAGGGTGTTAAAAGGGGTTACTTTTGTGGTCAATGCAAGAACAAATATTCAAAGAAGCAAAACTGGGAGGAACATTTTAATTCCAAAAAAAATATTTGTTACAATACAAGAGGTCCCAGAGTTTGGGCCCACAGCTTAGATATTGCAGTAAAGAAATACCAGGATGAAGTGCAGCAAAGAGATACGGCAAAGCAGTCATTTAGTTTGTTCACAAAATGTGCTAGTGCTAGACCTCAGAAAAATGAACCAACTTCATCAACTGCTAATCTAGAAAATGAAACTTTTTCACTAGATGTTTCACAGACTGAAGAAAGTGCTTCTCCTCCACCTAAGAAACAAAAGGTAAGTGGGGAATCTGCGCATCAGACTAACAAAACTGCTTTAGAGGAATTTGAAAATTCCCAAATCCAGAAGACATTGAATGCAATTTTGCGCCTAACAAAAGAAACTCACCAAGCTGTTGTGGAAAAAAAGTAAATTCAGAGCTGTGCTCCAGTAAATTTTTTCAAATCTGGAGTCATGCTGTAGCGTACATGGCAGCATTTGGATTATCGATTGGTTGGTTGACTTTTAATAACAGCCAAAACTTGTACAGATAATTCTTGGACACCCTGTATTTCAATTTTGTTTCACTCAAGCAACACTGTTAATAGAAATATTCTTGAATCTGCCATTATTCAACTTACAAATAATTTCAATTATCCAGAGCCTTTTTTCTCTTAATCCTGTTCTGAATTTGTTCAGAATGGATTCAGACAAGAGGGGCTGCTAAAACTCTGGTAGCTTTTCCTTATAGATTTGTATACTACTACTACAATTTTTATTTTTTTATTTATATATTTGTTTTAACCTATATATTTCTCAAACTTGTTATTTATTTCAGTGTTCCTGAGGATGTCATTAGACAAAAGTACTTGAGCATCATTCTGTGTTTCCTTTTTCATTCATGGTTATTTTCATCATACATATTATTCATGTTACTTTCATGAAATAATATATATATATATATATATATATATATATATATATATATATATATATATATATATATATATATGCCTAGTTAGCTTAATTGTATACCCTTGATCAGTGCTGTCCAACTTCTATAAAGCCGTGGGCCAAGATGTTTACAAGAGTTAGATGGTGGGCCACAATTACACTTATTAAAGTAAAATTGTAGGCCTATAATCATACACCATTGGTTAATACGACTTAGGAACCCGCTGAATGTTGTTCTACCTACTAGAAATTATAAAATAGGGAAGAAAATACAGAAATGAAATTTGGCAAAATTTCATTCCACGGGCCGCCAGTTGGACAGTGCTGCCCTTGATGATTGGTTAAGTCATGATATTTTCGTTAGTTTTAATGAAAATATCACATCTTAACCTAACCAATCATCAAGGGTATATAAATAACCTAACTGGACATACAATAATTTTACCATAGGTGTTGATATATATATATATATATATATATATATATATATATTTCCTCTGTCTTTCCTCTCACTTTTTCTTTGTTTTTCCGCTGAGATATGCCCTTTAAATAGAGGCGAATCGGTTCTTCCTGAACTAAAAAAAAAAAAAATAATATATATATATGGGAATGAACTCAGAATGGTTCCCTGAGTTTTTTTATGATACACACAGACCATGCATGGAACAAGTAACTCTTCTGGGATAATTAAATCCACTATAGTCCGAATAAGTAATGGTAAATGACAAATACCATAGTTTTTCTTTTTCATGATGCAAGCCCGACGTGGACAATGGGTCTCTCGCAAAGAGGTCCCATAAATATAGCTTCCCTCACCAGCTATCTGCAAAGCAGACAGGATCCAGCTTTGGGACATGGATCCATGTCCCAAAGCTGGATCCTGTCTGCTTTGCAGATAGCTGGTGAGGGAAGCTATATTTATGGGACCTCTTTGCGAGAGACCCGTTGTCCACGTCGGGCTTGCATCATGAAAAAGAAAAACTATGGTATTTGTCATTTACCATTACTTATTCGGACTATAGTGGATTTAATTATCCCAGAAGAGTTCCTTGTTCCATGCACGGTCTGTGTGTATCGTATCGTATCGTATCATATATATATATATATATATATTAGGGTGCTTTTAAAAACTGAAAGTGTGAATTTCGGGTCACGGAACCCCGCAAATGATGAGGTTCCGGGAGCAAATAAAGCACATGATTTTTTTGGAAAATCATCAAATATTTAGAGGTTGCCCAAAGACCCCAAAGTTTTACCCATATGTTCATTTATTTATGCGCCCTTTTCAAGTCACTTCTAGTGTTTATTAACCCATTGATACACAGCATCCCCAAAATTAGAAATTGCATTTGTCAATTGCGTTCTGATAATCCATATTTCGTTACTTCAGTATACCAACAAATGAATTTTCTTTAATTCTAAATCGTTTTCTCTTAATTACTCACGTCTTTCATGCATTTACGTAATGGTGGCCAAGAAGCATCACAGTTCTCATAACGGTAAGTGTTATTTAAATAATTCATATATTTCAAACGTTTTTTTTACTTAGCACTGTAATGGATGGTATTATGAATTGTTTGTAAGTATAATGACTTGTTTTACCGGCAATATTTTTGTTTCCAAAAATAGTTATAAGGTTTAATTTTTATGCGTATAAAATTTTGGACGCTCTCTGCTTCAGCATATTGCAATCATCTTTTTTCGCATCGTCTGAGTGAAATAGTTTAGTGTACCATAGATTATTTTAAATTTATATATGGATTGGATATACTGTAAATGGTTATGTATGCATGATTTCGCAAAATTATTATAATTTTAATACATATTGTGTTCATGGGTTATCAGCCAATCATTGTTTGAACACAGATTACGGTTACAAAGAGGGTGGCTTATTTCTACACATTTTCCTGAGGTACTTTATCCATGAATGGGTTAAATTAACTTACCAATTTCACTGTTTTGTCTTATTCACAGATAACTGGTGAACGATGGCGGCATGTACAAGATCGAAGAAATCAATCTGGCTTGAGGGGTCATCAAGTCCTACTATTGCCGGTCAGCAATTACCTTCAAGAGGTGATGTATTGAAGTACCTTTTCCATCTCCACAATGAAGAGAAGAAATCCTTAGCTGAGTGTGTGTCCTCGACATCACAAGCCATCATTGAAATCTGGGTGACAGAAGGTTTACCGACAAAACATCCGCACGACGTCAAGAAGCACGTCCGGAAATTGCATGACGAATGGCAGGGTTTGAAGAAGAGAATTTCGCGGAAAACAAAGACCAATTTGGACAACCAAGCTGCGTTCAGGTCAAGCTTGAACACCTTTTCGACATTGGTCACCAAAATGCCCTAAATCTTATCAAAATTTAGGAGGACAAGGACTTCCTGCTTGCTCAAAGGGAGGAGGGTCGGAGAGGAAGGATTGGAAATGTCGACAAGAAGATTGCCAAAAAAGTCGCAAGGGCCCAAGAAAGAACTGATCAGGAATTGAAGCGGAAAGACAGGCATGTGCAGGAAATGGAAGAAATCTCTGTTACCGTTGTTATGGAAACCTCATCGTCAGCGTCATCAAGTGAGGAAACAAGTCCCGAAAGAAAGCCAGTTACATCGTCGGCTCCAAAACATCGCCGTGGGACAACGGCAATCAGTTCGGAGGTCGCTGCGGCATTGGACCGCACGCGGATGAGCGACAGGGCAGCTGCTCGTGTTCTCATCCCCTTTGGCATGCAAATGGGTCAGGACATAAGTGAGATGTGCCTCAGTCCAAGTGCTATTCGGGCCAGCAGATCCAGGTACAGATCAGCCCACGAAGCAGAGGTGAGAGCTTCCTACAAGCCTGAATGCCCTCTTGTTCTTCACTGGGATGGAAACTTATGGCAGACTTAATGGGAAGAGACAAAATCGACCGTTTAGCCATCTTAGTTACTGGGGATGGGATGAGCAAGATTCTAGCCATCCCCAACTCCAAGGCAGAAAGGACAGCAATCGTCATCATCGAAACCATCGAAAACTGGGATCTTGGCCAGAAGATCAAAGCTCTTTGCTTTGACACGACAGCCACCAACACCGGCATCCATGGAGGAGTGTGTGTGCGAGTAGAGCAGGCTCTCGGGCGTGAAATGATTTACTTTGTGTGTCGACATCACATGCTGGAACTGCTGCTTGAAGCAGTATTTTCTTTCCTTGTTGGAGACCTTTCCAAAGGACCTGAGATTACGATTTTCCAGAGCTTCCGTAATGTTTGGCCGCAACTGAAATTGAATGAATACTCCACTGCCGCGGACGAAGAGGACGCGGCTGCAGTGATCAGTCCCTGGGCCGAGAAGATGATTCATGAAGCAAATGACCTTCTGAAAGTGAAGCATCCCAGAGATGACTACAAAGAGCTTCTTGAACTTGTAGTCATTTTCTTGGGAGGAGTACCTCACGGACGTCGGAGTCCTGTGTTCATGGCTCCAGGGGCTTTGCACCGAGCATGGTGGATGGCGCGTGGAATTTACTCTTTCAAGATTTGGATGTTCAGATACCAGTTCACGATGCACATCAGCCAATGTCCTTCAACATCTCGTGGAGCAAGTAGCAGTGACCGCCTGATTTCTGGGTTGCGGGACTTCTGTCTCTTCGTTGCTCAAGATTACGTCATTCCGTGGTTTTCAGCAAGAGAAGCAGCAAGCGCTCCACGAAGTGACTTAGCCCTCCTTCAAAAGTTGCAAAACACCAACGCCGCTGGGTACAAGAGTTTTAATCGGCATCTCTGGTACCTCAATGAGGTAAACGTGGGCCTTGCACTATTCGATCCTGCAGTCGATGATGATGAGAAGCGGAAAATGGTAGAGAATATGAATTCTGTTGAAGGGTCAGAAGCTCCCCCCCGACGAGTCTGGATTCCAGATCCAAGAGGAAAGACCCTGGCAGACTTTTGCTCTTCCAATACGTACAATCTGTTCACCCTTCTAGATCTTCCGGTCAATTTCCTGCAAGATGATCCATCAAACTGGGAAAACAACACCAGCTTTGGTTCAGCAAAGATCAGGGTGGATTCCTTAAATGTAGTGAATGATGCAGCAGAGCGAGGCATAGCATTGATTCAAGAATTTACGAAGGCTGGAAGGACTCGGAACGAAGAGCAGATGCAGTTCATGATTCAAATCATCGAAGAACATCGTAAAGTCTTGCTGACAGCCTCCAAAGCCACTTTGATGAAAAAATGAACGCCAACACTCGAGGTGTCATGTACTTTAATCGTTAATTATGAATTTAGTGAATATACTCACGATATATTTGTTCTGAATACTTATTGGAGATGTATATTGGAGATGCAATTTATCATTTAAACTGAGAATTAAAATTTCCATTGCCCTATAAATTGAAAATACCTATCAGCTGTGGGCAACCTCTAAATGTTGTTGGATTACAAAGAAATTTTGCCTGTTCTGTTTTCTCATGTATCCTCACAAAATAAAGGGTTCCGCTCCCTTGCATTTTCATTTTGCATTTTTCACCATATACCATAAACACACCCTAATATATATATTAGGGTGGAGCGAAAAATACTTTTTTTCTAGTATGAAGTTCTAATAGTGATTGAAAGTTGCATTTAGTGGACGAAATATGCCTGCCAAAATATGAGTTCATTTGTTTAAAATTTTCAGCTGCCACCAGGGGGCTAAAGTTAACACAATTTTGTGTAAAAAGGAAAAAAATGCTTCTATTTTAGGTTTGTCAAACTATTATAAAATTTTATCTTAGAATTATCTAATAGTTTGATTAAGATTCTTAAATGATAGCAATTCATTTTGTAAAAATGCCTTTTCAAATGCTTAATATCTTCAGCTGCACAAGAGAGCTGAAGTTAACACAATTTAGAGTAACTGAGTCATGTTGAGACTACACTGAATGTTGTGGGGGAGGGTTTTGGGGAGGGTTTTGGTGTGAAGAATTTCTTTCTGTGAGTCATTAGAACAGTGTGTTAACACTTGTCTTCTTAGGTAGTAGGCCTAGTTGCTCAGTTGATCGGAATATTATAAAACTTAATTTTAAAGTGATTTATATAGAGATAATATTGATTTTATTATAAAATGCTTGTTATAATGTATTATATAATTTTAGTTTATTTATATAATATATTATATATTTATATAATATATTATATATACTTATAAAATATATTATATATATTAATTATATAATGTTTTGATGTTACAGGATATTTTGTGATTGTGAATTTTTCTTAAAAATATTATGGCATCAAATACTAAATATAAACATTTCACAGAGAACATATGAAGTGTGCCATATTTGAAGTACCTTGTGAGATGAGTGATATTTAACTACCAACTTATAACTGCATTATGAAAGATTACCTGTTCACAAAACATTTAGTGAAGGAGCAGATGAATAACAAGGAGCCTTCATTTTCTGAAATAGCAGAGGCAGTTTCCAAAAAGGTAGAAAATATTTGGAAGAAGGCCTCTTTGCCAATAGTTTCACATACACGCGTTTTACAGATGATGCGAGTGTACCATGATAAATACAGGTCCTTATTAAAGCCATACAAGTCACGCAAGGATCAGCCTAAGTACAAAAATCAGCTTGAAGAATTTGAAAACTCTTCAAAATGCACTTTGTTTGACATCTGCACCTGCAAATGTAAGGAGTTTAGGAGATGCTCATGTGAAAAGAGTAAGAAAGTCCCTCCAAAAGAGCAGGATTTTTTAAATGACCAACGAACACGCAGAATAATGGTGATAGGAAGCATTGACATAGCACACACAAGACGATTACAAGCAAGAGAACATCGAAAGGAAATGGAAAAAGCACATCTGGAATCCTCACAAACAACTAGTGCTGCTATAACCAATACGTCCAACTTACAAATCGAAACAGAGACAAGTGAACTTCAACAACTAGAAGAGATATCTGAAGATAATGAGGAAGATACAACCTCGACTCAATATGTAATATCAGAACAACAGATGCGTGAGCCACTGCCTTCATTAGCAATTACTTGTGATAGATTTAAAATGTCGGACAGAGCTGGGGCTGCTATTGCTTCTGCAGTATTGGCAGATCTTAAAATTGTTACTCCCGAAGACAAAGAGAATATTATAGACAGAAGTAAGCTAAGACGTGAAAGACAAAAACAGAGAAAGGAACTACAACAGATAGTAGAGCCAAAAACCATGCGGGGATTATACTTTGATGGCAGAAAGGATAAAACAATGATTCAAGTCCAGGAGAGTGATGGCTCTAACCACCAAAGAACCAAACACGAAGAGCATATCAGCATAATATCTGAACCACACTCTCTGTACTTTGCACATGTGACACCTTCCAGTGGCAAAGCTAAATACATTTGCACAGCGCTAGTGAATTGCTTGAAAGAAAGGAATGTTGATATAGGGAA
Source organism: Bathynomus jamesi (assembly GCA_023014485.1). Taxonomy (NCBI): domain Eukaryota; kingdom Metazoa; phylum Arthropoda; class Malacostraca; order Isopoda; family Cirolanidae; genus Bathynomus; species Bathynomus jamesi. The sequence goes on from JAJOZX010013141.1 coordinate 10,111, forward strand.
CATCGTTGCGGTTGGCTGTGATTCGACAGTGGTTAACACTGGTAGTATTGGAGGCACAATAAGATTACTGGAAGAAGCCTTTAATAAGCCATTGCAGTGGCTGATATGCCTTTTACACCTTAATGAACTTCCATTGCGCCATCTGTTTCATCACTTGGATGGTACCACTACTGGACCAAGAGCATTTTCAGGAGAAATTGGCCGAGCACTTTCAGACTGTGAAAAGCTTCCCATAGTTAACTTCAAACCCATTGAAATTCAAGAGGACATGTGTGAAGTTGATGTAGATGACATAAGTACTGACCAGAAATACCTTCTTGAAATTCACAAGGCTATATCAAGTGGAACATTCTCAAAGAGTCTTAGTCATAAGAGTCCAGGCAATATATCACATTCAAGGTGGCTCACCACAGCAAACAGGACTCTGCGGTTATATGCAAGCACAGAGAATCTTTCAGGCAATTTACAAGAATTAGCTACTTTCATTGTTAGGGTATACGCACCAATGTGGTTTCAGATAAAGCGTAAACCATTATGCCAATATGGTGCTAAACATATGTGGCATATGATTGCAAGAAGCCGGTATCTCCGTGAAGAGCTTAGGAGAGTACATGACTCAGTCATTCAGCGAAATGCATATTACACAAATCAAGAAAACATTCTCATTGCAATGATAGCTGATGAAAGGGAGCATGTGCGTCAGTTGGGATTTAGGCGTATCATAAAAGCAAGGGCATGCATTCAAGAAACAGATGTTATCAGGTATTTTAAGGTGCCAGAAATAATTTTTTATGCCAAAGACTATACAGATCTCATTATGTGGCAAGATTTTCAGATAGCAGAACCTACAAACAGAGACAGTTGGATTCGTGCTACATTAGAATCAAGGAAAAAACAGCCAAAATTTGACACAAAAGCAAATTACTAAATAGTCTTCAGCAAGAACCCTTTCTAGAGGGAGGTTGGTTGGGGAAAGGGTGGTAACTCCGCTAAGGCACGAAATAACGTTTCTTAACTGTCTCAAGCCAGTATAAAGGAGGAGACACATCCTAATTTATTACTGTTCCTTTTTTCAAGTAAATACAGAATCATACTTAATTGTCATTTTTAAGTTAACTTCAGCCCTCTTGTGGCAGCTGAAGATATTAAGCATATGAAAAGGCATTTTTACAAAACGAATTCTTATCATTTAAGAATCTTAATCAAACTATTAGATAATTCTAAGATAAAATTTTATAATAGTTTGATAAACCTAAAATAGAAGCATTTTTTTCCTTTTTACCCAAAATTGTGTTAATTTTAGCCCCCTGGTGGCAGCTGAAAATATTAAACAAATGAACTCGTATTTTGGCAGGTATATATCGGCCACTAAATGCAACTTTTAATCACTATTAGAACTTCATACTAGAAAAAAAGTATTTTTTGCTCCACCCTAATATATATATATATATACAGGGTGTCCGAGAATTATCTGTACAATTTTTGGCTGTTATTAAAAGTCAACTATGAAGTGTAGAAATTCCAGTGTTGTCCCATTTTACAGAGAATCTCATTAAGTTTTTTCTGATACCACGTTTTGACAAGTTTTTTAGAAATGTACGCGGGTGACAGACATTGATGATTTAAAAGCAAGAATCACAGCTGCTATTGAGCGAATTGATGTGGATATGCTGCAGCGTACATGGCAACATTTGGAGTATCGATTGGATGTTTTGCGAATCACTAATGGTGCACATATCGAATGTTTGTAACAACGTTACTTTAATAAAAGAAACTTTTGAAAATACAGATTCTAAATAATCTTGTTTAAGAATTTTCCTGTGTTATCAAGAATTTTATTAAAAGATGAAATTGTACAGATAATGTTCGGACACACTGGAATTTCTAAAAAACTTGTCAAAATTTGGTATCAGAAAAAAAGTAATGAGATTCTCTGTAAAATGGGATAACACTGGAATTTCTACACTTCATGGTTGACTTTTAATAACAGCCAAAAATTGTACAGATAATTCTCGGACACCCTGTATATATATATATATATATATATATATATATATATATATATATATATATTTTTTTTTTATTTTCCAGATTTACCGCCGATTCGTACCTAAAGAGACGGTACATATCTCGGCGAGGCAGTGAGTGGGTGATGTCACTGTGCTAGGGGCGGTAGACTAGGGGAATGAGTAAGGGTCAGTCGATGGATAATGGGTAGGAGGGGTACGGTTTCAGATACGATGGAGCAGATGGGAGTGAGTAAGGAAGAGGAGAACGGCTTCTGCTGAAAAGTGGGGGCCGTCGGCGAGTATAGATCGTAGGCAGTTGGGTATGGGGTTTTCGGCCGAGAGAGGGAAACACCTGCGACGGAGAGCGGCCAACTTTGAGCATTCCACCAGAAGGTGTAAGACAGTGATAGGGGTATGGCAGGTAGAGCAAAGCGGGGCTGGCGATTTCGCCATAAGGTGTCCGTGGGTGATGCGGGTGTGACCTATGCGGAGACGGGCTAGGATTACTTCTTTATGGCGGGACCGGTGGAATGAAGAAGCCCAGTGTCCTATGTGCGGTTTGATCGTGTGGAGTTTATTTTGTGTGGCCTGGTCCCATTCCCGCTGCCATATGGAGCGGAAGTGGGAGCGGAAAGCCGGGAAGAAGTCGGAGAAGGGGAGGGGTCGGGAGGAGGCCGGCAGCAAGCAGGCCGTCTTTGCTGTGCGGTCCGCCGCCTCGTTACCCTGGATGCCGACATGAGCCGGGACCCAACAGAATGCGATTGTCTTATGTTGGAAGATCGTTAAAGAGTGGAAGGTCTGCTGGATGGTACAGACGAGCGGGTGAGGGGAGTTAAATCTTTCTAGGGAGAGAAGTGCACTTTGGGAATCCGAATAAATGACAAAAGAGCTGGCAGAGTGGGTGCGCACAATATCGAGGGCCTCCGTTATGGCGAAAAGTTCCGCCGAAAAAACGGAGGCCTCGCGGGGCAGGCCGACGCTCCGGGAGAGCGGCTGGGACAGAATCACCGCTGAGGAGGCCACACCAGCTTCCGAGCGGGAACCATCCGTGTAAATGGCGATTGCGTCCGGGTGTTGGGTTGCGTGTTCGCGGAAAAGTGACCTGTATATCATGGCGCTCGTGGTAGTCTTCGGTAGGAAACAGATCTTTGCAGAACTTGATAGGGGTTAGGATCCAGGGGGGTAGATGCTGAATGAAATGGGGATAACTGAGGGGGCGGGCATGTTGAAAAGATCAAGGAAAGAGCGGACCGCTTCAGTGAAGTGCCAGCTCCGTCCCTGAGGTGGTAGTTCTAAAACCGCCGTGCCCAGAAGCGAAGAAGGTAGCCTCTGTGCACGGAGGTATGTCCGCATGAGGAGTAGACCCCGTCGGAGGGCGAGAGGGAGATGATCACATTCCACATAGAGGCTGGAGGCTGGGGAGGAGCGGAAAGCACCGGTGGCGAGGCGGAGGCCTCTATTAAGTACCGGGTCCAGGATACGGAGGCGGGCGTTGGAGGCTGAACCATAAACTGCGCTACCATAGTCCAGCTTCGACTGTACTATGGAAGTATAAAGGCAAGAAGAGAGCGTCGATCTGCACCCCATGTGGTGTGAGAGAGGTGATCCAGGAGAGCGAGGGGGCGTCGAAGGGATTGCTTTAAGTGCTTGAGATGGGGAACCCAATTGAGCCGTCGGTCTAGGGTCATGCCCAGAAAACGCGTGGAGGGTACCACCTCAAGAGGACTGCCGTATAATGTAACAGAGGGTAGAGGAAGGGTTGTGGGTCTTCTTCTACTGAAGACCATACACTTGGACTTAGGGATGGAGAGGCGGAAACCCACCGACGTCGCCCACCTCTCCACCCGGTAGATGGCGAGCTGCATTTGCCGCTGAACGACAGACGGTTCTCGCCCTGCGAAGTAGATTGCAAGGTCATCCGCGTAGATGGAAGAGCGGATTGTAGGTGGAAGGCATTGTGAGACCGTGTTCATCACACAGAGAAGCAGAGAACACTGAGGATGCTTCCCTGTGGGACCCCGTCCTCCTGCACAAAGGTGTCAGAGAGGACTGAGCCCACCCGGACTTTAAAGGTCCGAGAAGTAAGGAAGCCCCTGATGAAGGTAGGCATGGCTCGACAAGGCCCAGATGTCGGAGCTGACCGAGGATCATTGCTCGACGGTGGTGTCATAGGCCTTCTGGATGTCGAAGAAAACTGACAGCTGTGTCGAAGGCATCCTGTATGTCTCGGCTGAGAAGCAGGAGGGGATCAGTGGTGGAGCGGAATTGTCTGAAGCCGGACTGGGTAGACGGGAAGGAATTGGTACGTTCAAGGACGAACGATAATCGCGTAGCGACCATTTTTTCGAGGATCTTGCAGGCACAACATGTCAGGGCGATTGGTCTGTAGTTTGTGGGGTCCAGGGGATCTTTGCCGGGCTTGGGGATAGGGATGACGTGGGCCTCCTTCCACCTAAAGGGGAAGGCACCCTCTATCCATATGCGATTGTATAAGTCTAGCAGGAAAATTTGTAAGGTAGAGTGGAGTGTTGGATCATGCCGTACGGAATACCGTCCGGGCGGGGCAAGGGGATCGCCGAGAGGCCAGTGCCGTCTGTAGTTCACGCATGGTAAACAATCGGTTGTAGGTGCTGTCTATGGACGGTGGGGAGGGGCTATCGTCAGGGGCGGGTACGGGATTGGCTGCAGAGGAAGAAACGGCGGCGAAGGTAGAAGCAAGGTGGTCTGCCACCGACTTGGGCTCACATAGGAGTCCGTCGTTTGTCCGGAGGACCGGGGGTCGGGAGGGACATGTCGCCTCTCGACGCCCCGCACCTTCTTCCAGATGGTAGCCGAAGGTGTGTTGACGGTAATGCCGGACACAAAGGCACGCCAAGAGGCTCGGCGCGCTGTCTTCATTGTGCGGCGGGCGATGGCCCTGACCCGCTGCATTTCCGTGCGATGGATGGGGAGTCGCGTCCGGTAAAAGCGCCGAGTTGCCTTCTTCTTGGCGCGCACGGCCTCCGCGCACTCCGGGGTCCACCAAGGAACCCGTCGGGCGCGGGGGTAGGCGGAGGATTGTGGTACGCTTGTGCTTGCGGCCGTTAGAACGACGGACTCGAAGTATGCGACGCACCCGTCGATGGATGGGAAGTGGGCAGTTGTAAGGGTGGTATATGTGTTGTCGCGGAAGCGGGCCCAATTCGCGTGGTGGTAACCCACCTTACCGGTACCCGTACGGTCTGGTCGGGTCGATTGAGGGTGAGTAGAATGGGGAGATGGTCACTGCCATAGTCCTCTTGGAGGACTTGCCACGTGAAGTCTAGGAGGGCATCAGTTGATACGAGGGACAGGTCTATACAGGATGGAGTGCAGGTGGTGGCATGGTAGAATGTTGGAGAGCCATCGTTGAGGCACTCGAAGGAGAGCTCGGTCATGACGGATATCAGGGTTGGGGCCATATAGGTGGTGTGTGTGTCGCCCCACAAGGGGTGACGACTATTGAAATCGCCCAGTAGTAGGAAGGGCCTGGGGAGTTGTTCCACGACTTCCACCAGGTCGTCGCGGGAGACTTGAGCGTGGGGGGGAAGGTAGATTGAACAAATGGTGTACTGTCTATCCAGGGAGAGCCGGACGGCAGTCACCTGTAGCGGGGACCGGATGGAGAGATTGTAGAAGGGGACTGCGTGGTGGACGAGGATGGCAGCTCCCCTTCGAGTGCAGGTAGGAGGCGACGCAGAAATAACCAGTGGGGCAGGGCATGGACCAAGTCCCCAGGATTAGCTCCTGGAGACAGACACACACCGGACGGGAAGTGGCAATCAAGGAGTTAAGGCCTTCATTGTTTGCAAAGATTCCTCGACAGTTCCAGTGGACTATCGTGGTTTTCGGGGGATCCATTAGTTGATGAAGGGGGATGGGTAAAGGTATAGGCGCTAGGGAGTTGGAGTGTGAAGGGGGATCTGGAGTTCGCGAAACTGAAGGCTGGGTCGGGAGCATGGCTGGCTATCTACCGTTCACCAGGGAAGGAATCGGTCGGCCTGTCGAACCCTGCGGAGGTTGCGGGGTCGAGTCGGCCGAGCGAGACCGGAGGCGTGGATCACGGCAGGCAGAGGAACATCGTGGGCTGAGCGGGTCGGAAGTGCCTTGTCGGGCTTCTATGGTCGGGCCAGGGGGGGGCAGGTTAACCCTAAAAGGGGCGCTACCCCGCCTGTCCGGGGTCTCACGGCGGACCCTAGGTGGTGACAGGGGGTACCAAAAAGACCGGGCGGGTGGGAGGGAGGGCGTACTCAGGGTAGCTGATAAGGGGGGGGGGGATGTTGGGGGGGTAGGTACGATGGGGGTGGAAGGAGGTGAACCAGAGTGGTCTCGTGGAGGGGTGGAGAAAATGGCACCAGGAGGCAAGGGCAGATCCAGGAGACTCATGGGCGTGGGCACAGCCGAGCTTCCCTCGGTCACACCGTGCAGCTGCGCCAGAGCCGCATCCACTGGATCCACTGGGCTGGTCTCGTCGTACAGGGCGGGTCGTGGATTTCGGCCACTATTGTCAGAGTCTGTGGGGGTAGAACGTGGGACTTCTACGATGGGGAGAGATGGACATAGTGGGCGTGGTGGGCGGTGTAAGGGTCCGAGCCGTCTTCTTGGTCTTAGGGGAAGAGGGAGAGAGACGTTGGGAGGCCGGAGGGTCTGGTGACACGCTCCGGCGTCTCCGCCTCGACGGCTTGCTCCGGGCGGCAGGTTCGGGCGTGTACAGGGAGTACTGGGAAGGCAGGGTTTGAGGTGGCTGGGACCTGGAAACCCTGGTCCCAGACTCCTGGGGGATTCGTGGCAGGTGAGGTGAGGGAAGAGGAACGGTGGGGGGACAGGGGACCGTCGGGTCCTGCGAGGATTTGCTATGTGGGGAACAGGAAGCAGTGGCTGGGGGGGGTTTCGGCGGCAGGCCAGGGCGGCGTGCCGAGATGATAGAGCCGAGAGCAGCGGCATAGGACACCCCCGGCCTCACCTCCCGACTCCGCACCCTGTCGCGTGCCTCACGGGGCTAAGGAAGTCCGTCACCTGTAGGCATCACCTCCTTCTCGAACCTGAAAAAAGGCATTCTCGGGATGAAGAGGGATGTGCGCCTTCACAGTTCGAGCATTTGGGTGTGTTGGGGCACCTGTCAGGGTGGGCGAGTCGTCCACAGTGAACACATAATGGATGCGGCTGTCGACAAGCGGAGCTGACGTGTCCGAATTTATTGCATTTGAAGCAACGGGTCGGGTCTGGGACGTATGGGCGGATAGAAAACTCGCATGAGGCGCGGTCTCCCATACCCCATACAATACGGCCAGGGGGGATTAGTGAGTTAAAAGTAAGGAGCAGACGTGGGGTGGGGGAGGGGGTGCCTCCCTGTCGGGATGTGAAACGATAGATCTTAGTAACTCCTTGGGGTGCGAGATCCTCCAGGAGCTCGTTCACTGCGACCGACAGTAGGCGGTGGCGTAAATAGTGCCCTGACTCTGGTTCAGGCGAGGGTGTGGGGAAACGGACACCGAGCATCCAAGGACCTCAGTGATGGAGAGTAGGGCTTTCGTCTCTGCGGCTGAGCGTGATTTTACGAGGAGGGAGCCATCCCTCTGTGGGCGTACGTCATAGCGGCTGGAGTTGCTGTGGGTTCGGATCGCCTGGAACGTCCGTTCAGAGTTGTTCGGGAGGGACCCAGATGTAGGCCGAATCACCAGGAATTTGTGGATACTTGGAAGGGAGAGGGAGGCTGTAGAGTCGAAATGTACTGGAATATTCAACGGTCGGTAGGACGGCCGTGAATGCCGGCTCCCCCGTCCGCCGCGAGGCTCTCTCCGCGGGAGGTGGGCATATGGGGAGAGCAAGAAGCCGGGTTGTGGGGGCAAGTCCTCGGTGGAACTTGACTTGCCCGAAGGTGGCTGAAGTGGGCTGGGGCGAGGCCCCTGCTCTAGAGAGTGTAGGTCCAAGGGCGTAATCGAGGGACGGACTGGGGTCGGCAACGGAAAAGGAGAGTGCAAGCGTTCCGCTTCCACAGGGGGGTCAACCCCATTAGGTTGCGGTCTTCCAGTGTAAAGGACTCGAGGGCCTGGTTGCCCACCACCCGAGTGTTGAGAGAAAGAGTAGTCCGGAATGAGAAGCAGTAGTCGTAAGCCGGGGGGAGAAGTGTCCATAGCTAAACAAAAAAGAACTTCATCCCCCGCGCGCATCCAGCCACCACCGACTCCAACAAGGGAAAGGCGAAGTGTGGGCACACTTGGTCCCACCGCCGATGGATGTCACGCAGGGGGAGATACACCCGCACCCAGTCCCTGTCCTGAAAGGCGGCCACTCTCATCCAACGCGCGTGAAAAGTGGCAGGGACAGGGTTTGGGTTTGGTTGGAAAGCGACAAGGGTGCAGGGCAACCACCTCCCACACCCAAGGGCCAAGGAAAGGGTCAAAATCAAGGTCCAAAGAACAACGCAAAAAAAAAACAGGGAAAGCCAGAAAGAATGGGTTAAAGGAGAAAGAAAGAAAAAGAAGCAGGAGATCAGCCAGGGTCCCCAAACGGGCCCAATGGTCCACGAGGGCAGAGAAAGCCCTTACACCGAAGAAAGGTGTATTCCCACATTCGCCACAGAGGGACGCGCCCTATAGCTCCGGACAAAGCAAAGGGATATATATATATATATATATATATATATATATATATATATATATATATATATAATATATATATATATATATATATAATATAATATAATATATATAATATATAATATATAATATATGATATATATATATATATATATATTTTTTTTTTTTTAGTTCAGGAAGAACCGATTCGCCTCTATTTAAAGGGCATATCTCAGCGGAAAAACAAAGAAAAAGTGGGAGGAAAGACAGAGGAAAAAGAAAGGGTGGAGGGGACAGTCGAAGTGGAAAAAGACCAAGGATGACAAGGACTGCAGGGTCGAGCCCCATCATCCTTGGGTGCTAGGGCCGGGAGGGCGCACGTGAAACCTCCAGGAACAAGCACGTACAAACGAGCACAAAGAGCACTCAAGAGCACGAGCTTAGAACCCCCTTGCGGGGATATATATATATATATATATATATATATTATATATATATATATATATATATATATATATATATGCTGAAGCTCTGTCCATTTTATGACATGCCTATGATAGTAGGGTGTGTCAATTTGGGAGGTGAAAATTAATTTTTGCCAATTCCTTCACTGAGGGGTTTTAAAAATATGTTTTTGGATGTGAAGAATTCAAATCTGCTATTATTTTGTGATTGCTCAACACTTAGCTTGGTAAATCTACGTTTGATTAAAAAGCACATAAATTGCTCTCGGAAAACATTTATTAATTTTAGCTTCTCAAAATGTCAGGTAATGCTATAAAAATTTTAGTTTCTCTGCATAAAACATATCCTAGTAATCATAAAACATATCCTTGTAATCATAAAACAACATTAGAAAGTAATGACATCAGTAAAAAAATATTTAAACAAGTTTCATCAAGTCTTGCTTTGATTCATTCTTGGACATCAGCCGCCGACTTGCTTCTTGGCCTCTGATATAGCCCTCATGTTTCTCATGTGTATACAGTATACACCCTGCCTGCTGCCTCTGTGACTTGTTTCACACACCTCTCTATTGACTGAGCATGACAGGGCCACTGTGGAACTTGCATAGGCTTGTCAAAGAACTTCTTTACTTCCGCTGTAGTCAGTTTACATGTCAAAGGAGGTTCAAATACCCCGTCAGACCAGTCTGTCAGCTCCAACACGGAAGAAGCACTGGGGTTGATGGAAGGTGTCTTCCTGGGATGTACAGAAAGATCTCCAAGTGTGTCATCATCTCCACCCCTCATGTCAACAATCTTTTGGACACCAGCTCTCCTCTCCTCACTGTCATCTGAGCACAAGTGTATCTGGATTATCATTTCGCTGAATGCATACCATGCTGAGCGCTTGATGGTTGGCAAAACAGCATCCGCTACAGCCTTCTTTTGCAGCCTAACTAGCCGCAGCTGAAACAAGATGTGGCGTGGGCCTTCCACCCGAGTGTGTTTTACTTTGATGTTGAACCAACAGGGGTAGTACTAGTGATGTTAAAAAACCAGTTTTTTTGTGTCAATGTTGTTGTTTTTGTTGTCATTTTTTGTTTTTTTTAATAATTAATATAGATATTGCCAATTTAATTATAAGGTATACTTTTGCAATGATATATATTATAAAAATAAATAAATAAATAATAAAATAGGCCATATGGTACCAGTATAGAATGTCCTTTTCAGCCTATTTACAGAAAAAACTGGCCTCCTCCTTGCACTGAAAGTCTTGTATCTTGAGATCGTTAAACTTGTGAGAACACTGGCTGGGAGCTGACTGCCCATTGTCCAACCTTTCCAGGACTCTCCCATCCATGCCTCGGATTTTGAATCTCCCACTTAACTATCCTTTAGACCTGTGATGACATATTTTCCCCCTGAGACCATCCATATATATACATACACATACACCCATATACATATATACCAATATATATAAATACTTATATATACATATTTATATCTATTGTATACCCCATACACACGCATACATCCAGAATTCCAGATACATACGCAAGTACGCATGCATACTCACATATATACCTACACAAACTCATACACCTCTATTTCGCCCTTTCATTACCTCCGAGATCATTTAGCACATACAGTAATATCCATACAGCCAAAAGAAACCGATTACGCACAGAGCAGCAAAGCTAGTATTTATATCCCAAAATGCAAAATTCCAAGAAAGTGAAGTAAAACATGGTGCTACATTGGCTTTGTCAACATCCAAATCTGCAATAAATACCAGTACCTGTGATATTGAAACTATTTGCTTTAATCAATCTAGTGATAATGATTCTTCAATGGAAATAGAATCAGATAATGAAAGTTAAACAGCATTAGGTTAACACAAAGGTTAAAGAAAGAGATGAATATTTTTATTTTTTTATTTTTCTATTTGGAATATATATATATATATATATATATATATATATATATATATATATATATATATATATATATATATGCACACTGGTATTCTTGCCAATCACAATTATATATATTGTTTTATACCAGTATTATGTATTTTTTATTATGTATATTATACCAGTAGCTACCTGTGATATTGAAACTAGCATATATGCTCTACCCAATCTAGTGATGATTCTTCCATGGAAATGAAGGTTAAACAACATTAGGTTAACAAAACAGTTCAAAAAAAGGTGAATATTTTTTTTTTCTATCTGGAATATATATACTGGTACTCTTGCCAATCACAATTATGTATATTGTTTGAAACGAGGAAGAATGTTTTATGTTCTAGTTAAAAATATATATACATATAAAAAATGAGGGTTTGTTTTTCCTTTCTATTATATACTTTTTGTGTGATTCAGTTTTTCTAAAAGATGACTATATATACTAGGTATAACCGTATAAGCATGGTAGTATAGTAAATTATAGGTAATACTAATATACTTATTAGATTAAAAGAAGAAAAATATGCAATAAGTCTAAAACAATAAAAAACAAAAAAAACAGACTATCTTCGTTTTAAACAAAAAAAATGACACAATAAAAAATGACTCGCATCACTAGGTAGTACACACCAACAATGTATTCCACTATCAGTCTTAAGTTGTTGAGGGTTTTGCCTTTAAGGCCATGTTTTGAAACCCATATGCGACAAAGCCTGTTTGCTGTTGTCAACCACCTTGAATGGCTCACTGGACCAATTTCAAGAAGGGCCAGATCTGTGGGAAGTTCTCCTGTCCTTATGGCCTGTGTGATCCTATACCCGTACGCTTGATCAGTAGAGAGATCCTTTACGACATTGTCACTTAGTGAAATAAGAGGCTCTCCAATTGAGAGTTTGGTGAATGAAGGATCAATTTCAAGTTCGGTTGCAGTGTCTAGCATCTTGCCAATGTTACCTGTCCACTTGTTGTTAGACAAGGTCTTCCCATCCAGTGCTGTGATCAAGTGTCGCAGGGGTAACTCGTTAGTGTGGAGGGCACAAACCAACCAGATCAGCTTATGGCAAAGCTTGACCTCTACCCAATGCATGGAACCACCCTCCCAGCCAGTGTTAACATTTGTAGAATCACCTCCAATGGCCTGCAGGCTTTTATCAATGCCCTTCTTCTTCATGAAATCTACAAGATTATCAGCAATAACTTCAGCAGGTTTTTCTCATTGAGCCTTTCTCAGGAGTGAAGTGGTAGAGATATCTTCCACCTGGCTCACTGCACACAGAATAATGCTCTTCTTTGATGATGCTGGGGAACTGACGATCTGAATTGTCTGCTTTCAGCATAACTTTAGTTGTATCTTGATGGCCGTCAAAGAAGATGCAGTCAATTTCACCCTTCTTACAAAGATCATCAAATTCCTGATCCAGGGATCTCAACTTTTTCTTGGGCCATCTTGACTTTATTGTGATCAACTACAAGTCTCTTGTCTTCTTCAGTGATCAAGCCAGCATCCATAAAGGCAGCAGTGGTGATGGCAGCTGTGGCACGCAGGCCAACACCATATCTGATGCTATGCATAGCAACATTAAGTATTTCTAATGTGTTGTACTCTGGCTTTTTATTGGAAGTTGAAGACGTGCTTGGTATTTCTAATGTCACTTCATAACTTCCATCCTTTCCATCTTGAGCATCAGCTATTTGTTCTTCATTTTCATCATCAGAGAAAATTATTTCATTTGATGGCATTGAAACATCCTGCTTGCTTGTCTGCTTATATTCAGCAAGCCTTCTTCTTTCGTCTTCTTGCCGCTTCTGCTTTTTGACTTGTCTGTTGTGCTCAGGTTGATCTGGCAAGCCAATCTGATGTGGTCCAATAGAACCAGACTTGTCTCTCTGACCTTTAATGAAAGCAAGTTCCTTCACAGGGATCTTCATCTCCCTAGGGCATGTACAGTTAATGTGAGTTTCGTTTTTGCAACCAGCATCTGCAAGGCAGCCAAATTCAGAGCAGAGAACAATTTTACACTTGCAACTGAGGATGTCAAAAAGTTTGTCAAGTTTTGCAATGAAAGCCTCTCTGACATGTAGCTTTCCTCTCCCAAGAGATATGTTTTTGGCCTGCTCCCAGCTCTCTTGGATCTTGTTTAAGATTGTGACTCGTGAATTTACAACGGGGGCTACAAAAGAAGTTTGCTCGTTCCCACTTTTCAAGCACTTTAGGGTAAATGTCCTTTGCAAGACTGGCTGCTGGGTAGTTTCTCACATCCTCACCACTTTGTTCTCTTAGCAGTAGCCCATATTTCAGAATGTCTCGCAGAGTTGGGAGTTCAGAGGGCAACAAAACTCTACCAGTTCCAATTAGATTGCTCATATGTGTGAATGTCCCCAGTCTTGTCCTCCTTTTAGAAGCCATTGTAGGTCAATTCCCACTGGTTAGGATGGTAGCACTGATGGACAAATAATCTTCAGCACACTGATGAATATGTTTCAACCTATGAAATAAGCAAAAACAGCAGTGTATTATATATACAGCATATATAATTATTATTATATAATTCCACAGAAAAGTCAAAAAAGTCACTATTTTTATGTAGCTTCTTACCAAGCAAAACTAAATTATATTAAATTAACAAAAATATCTTTAGAATTCCTAAGTCATGCTGCAACTTTTTAGCACCCCTCATATTTGGAATTTGAAAGTTGAAAAATTTGACACACCCTACTATGATAGAGCTGCACCCATTTTATGACATGTCTATGATAGAGCTGCACCCATTTTATGATGTCTATGATAGAGCTGCACCCATTTTATGACATGTCTATGATAGAGCTCCACCATTTACGGTGTGTCTATGATGTCACTATCTTTCAACCAATTCAGAATGTGGCCAACACCACATAGCCTATGTTCTTCCCCAGCCTCAGTTACCCTATCCCCCAAGTCTCATCCAAATCTGGCCAGTGGTTTGGCTGGCCCCAAGAAACAAAAAGTTCACAGGCAGTTCAACCATCACAATTATTAGTATAGATAAGGTTCCATTATAATTACTGCAAGTCTATATGAACAGCTACCACAATACAACTTTTTATATACTAGTGAATTTGAACCAAAAATAAACATTACACAACCACCCTTCACACTCCCTCATTCCCCTTCCCCACCCACCAGTCTTCTTTCTGTTACACTTGCTCATCATCACTCATCATCCTTTTTCGATGTTTTTTCGCTTCCATCCTCAACCTGTTTTGTTCTTCACATCCCCAGTTTGTAAGTGGTGAGAAAGTGTTTTGGAAACAGTAGACAATGATATTCCAGCTTGAGCAGCTATTTGTCTTTGAGTATTGCCTTCTTTATGGAGAACAATAATTTTCAACCTATTTTTGTATGAAATTTCCTTATTTGGAGCCATTATACTATCTTATCTGTAAAAAAATTAGATGAGACATTTTTTGTATTAAAGTTTAACAAATAAGATGATATTTTTAAAGAAACTTGCAATTACATGAGGGTATAAACCATGTATCATAAGATTTAATGACTCACACATGTCATTACATCAAATTGAATAGTATATTACCAGTAAAGAACCTCGCCCTCAAAATTAGCAAAATTAATAAAAACTAGTGCTGTACTGATTCACTGGTATTGGCAGAATTGGCCATTTTTTGGGCATTGGCATTGGCCAAATTTAGCCAATTCTCTTACTGATTATTTGAAATTTTAAAATTTTCATTACAAAACAAATCTATATTTACAGAAAATTGACCACCATGATAATTTATACTCATTTCAAAGTGTAATTATATAAAAATATTTTACATTCACAAAAATGACAAAGCATAAGTCAAGTTGTCCATAAATTTACATTTTCTTGACTAACTAATCCCTAAATATTTAATATTATAAAGTATTGCAATGTAATTGTAATTGGTTGTGTAATGTCTATTTTTGGTTCAAATTCATTAGTACTGGGTATATAAAAAGTTGTATTGGGTAGCTATCCATATAGACTTGCAGTAATCATAATGGAACCTTATTACTGTATAAAACTAGTAAACTACATGGAGTTCAATGCTGTATATGATCATATTAATTGTTTATCTTTATGAACACAGACATTACAATATAATTACCTGTATGTCAATGAATACACATTCAATTGTCCTTTAGATATGTGGGAATTTTCAATTACCAATCTTTGAGGAGCATACCCCAACTAATATTAGTAATCCGTGCCTGCCTCTGATTGTGGTGTGAGCGATCTAAATGAGGCCCCAGTCTTGGGCAACTCAAGTACAGGGTGGTTTTTTTTGCTGAATTACCGTAACTTAAGGTAGTCTGTGTCATATAAATTAGATAATGATAACTTTACATATTAGTTGGAAATACCTATCCTTAATAACAAATCTTTTCAAATAAACAAGGCAACAACTACAGGTAATAACAAAAGAAAACCACCACCAAATACAAAAAACCTAGTATTGGAATGCCAACAAGTCAAGATGATGCTAGTTTACAGCGCAATGTAGATCACTACAAACTATCAACGTGGGCTAACCTATTTTAATTCCAATACACAACAAAAACTGACAAACAAACAAATTAATAAACAAATCCTTAACCTAAATAATATTTGATAATACAAAATATAAAGAGTCAAATTCAAAGACCAATGCCAGTAAGCTTAAAGGTCTAGTATAGATTTCAAAGGTAGTATTTCAAACAATTCAAAATAATGTAAATTAAACTGAAAGGACTATCAAACTTAAATTTTGGAAACACGAAGGTTTTAACAAACAAGATCACTTTAAGAGCAAAGTAGAGGACTGCATGAAGGCAAGAAAAGGTACTGTATATCTTAAATTTTAACCTTCTCACTCACCAACCACTGACTGCGCTTATTGCATGGTTTTAAACACCTGGCAGCATGGTTTGTGTTGCTGGTTTCTATGGTGATGTTGAGGGAGACAAATTATATTGTAGAAACATACATATATGTATACAAATACACACATATATATACATACTCGAATCTGTCCAAGTAATTTGGGACAAGATATATATGTCTGTGTTACAGGTTGTTGGATTCAGTTGCCCCCCTCTACCCCACCTTCCCCCAGTTGGGGTACCTTGACTATCACTGCAGCATTGTCACATGTACACCACATGTACAGTCACTGTGAGTGCAAAATGAGCGTCAATAAAATGCTAAATATCATCCTGTGGCAAATTTTAGTGAGGAGGAGGCTGAGTACCAAGAGAGACAGGGAAATGCAAAATATCTCTGCATCACAAAGTTTGGTGAGGAGGAGGCTGAGTACCCAGAGAGATGATTAAAATGGGGAAAATGCAAAGTATAATAATCATACAAAATTTCCAGCAGAGAAGTGGCAGTTGGGTCAGTCAGGTTCTAGAATCAGTGAAAGGATATTGGAGAAAGAGCCAAGAGAGCCCCTGATAGCTGGAAAATGCAGAAAAGCTATGGGAGTACGGGCAAGAGCCCCTTCCTTTTGGCTTTTTTTTCTTGATATGAACCCCTTTAAGGGTCATTCCATGTCAAGTCAGCCACCTAAAACACACACCCCTTTCAATTTTGCTCATACTTGGCACAATAGCAGATATACATGCCAAACTTAAATTCCCAAATTATTAGAGCTGACTGACCTTTGGTTACTGAGATACAAGGTCACAAAGTTGTGACATTTTGACCTTTTTTGCGTTAAATGACTATTTTCAAAACGTGTAACTAAAAAACTATTAAAGCTAGAGCATTGGTTTTGGTCTCATTTTAAAGCTCTTTAGTAGCCCCTTGTTTATTGTCTCTTGTTAAATATCTCTACTGTGAAAATAAAAAAATCCCTTCAAAGTTGACCTTTGACCTTGAATAAAAAAAAATACCTTCTCCTAAAAAATTCAATTTTTTTACATTAATACCTTGAGTCATGTACAACAAAATCCCAAGAAGCTGTAAGTGGCTGATAACTAGTTCAATGTATAAAAAATAATGAATTCAAGCAACATTTTGAAAAAAGTCATTTTATACAAAAATTGTCAAAAAGTCATGACTTTTGTGACCTTGTATATCAGTAACCATTTTGTCTAAGGTCAGCTCAATCTCTTACAAATACAACCCATATCTACATACTATCTGCAGCCTTCTACAAACAAGCAAATGCTTATTTTTAAATATTCGTTCTTTACCCACCTCACCTGTATGTTGTTGTTGTTGTTGTGTTGTTGTTTAGCCGATCAGCCCACCCTGATCGAGCAAGCCGGCGGCACGCAGGTAACCGATCGCCCTCTCCGGAGTGGACCAGAGGTTCAGCGCACTAGTGATGTTGTGTTGTGTTCGTTGTTGTGCTAGAGCGGTACAGTCCGTCATAATGTGTTCAATTGTTTGTGGTGTGTCTTGGCACAGGTGGCAGGTGTCGTCTATGGAGTTGTCTAGTCTGTGTTTATATGTCCGTAAGTTTGGGTGATGTCCACATTGGAATCGTGCTAAGTTAACTCGATCCGATCTGCTCAGGCTGATCTCTGACCTGTTAATGGGTGAAGGCTTCGCACCTAGGACCGCATTCGGACCGAGTCGTGTCAGTGCTTTGTGGGTTAGATGTGTGTGTGTGTGTGTGTTTTCTGTACTGTGTGATGTCTGTGGGGCGTGGTATGGAATGGAGTATTTCGTTATAATATCTCTCTGGTGTTACCTTAATGGTGCGAGGTGTTGGTGCATGATTGTACATGTAGTGGCAAGGGTGTTGTGGGTTAGTTGTCGCTGCTGCCATGAATTGTGTTCCCCTCATGTCTAAATGTTCCCTAACTTTTAGTATTTTTGTTTCTGTGTGCAGGTGTTCTATTGGTGTTGTTTGAGTGCATCCTGTAATGATACGAAGTGCGTTGTTTTGTATTGTTTGTAAGGTGTTTATGTGTGTGTTTGAGATAATGGGTGCCCAGCATGGGCTAGCATAGTCCATAACTGAGCAAATATATTGTTTGTATATGAGTGATGTTGTTTCCTACTGGTGTCCAAAGTTTGTGCCTGTTAGTACCCTAAGCGTGTTAAGTCTTGACGTACATTTGGTTTTAATGTCCTGAATGTGGTTTGCAAAAGATAATGTGTGTTGTATATGACACCAAGTATTTTGGTTCTGTGGGTGTGTGGAATGTTGATGTTGTTTAGTGTAAGCTGTGGAATTACCTGGTGTTCTTTTGTGTTGCTTGTAAGCAAGGTGATGGTTGATTTTGTGGGCTACTTTGAGTCTATTGTGTGTGAGCCAGTCTTGTATACTGTTTATGTATGTTTGTAGGTTATTTGTAGCGGTGTCGATGTTGTTGTGGGTGGATGTTAGAGTGATATCATCTGCATATGATGATAAGGTAAGCTTGTTATCTATGGGTGTTGGAATGTCATGCATGTATAAGTTGAAGAGTGTTGGTGAGAGACAGAGCCTTGAGGGACCCCGTTCGGAAAAAGCTTGTTTTTTGGATGACTTGCCATTAAATGTGACATGTGATTATCTTCCTGAGAGATAGTTGCTCAGCCACCTTTTGGTGTTATTGTGCATGTTTGTGTTGAGTATTTTGTTTATGAGAAAGCGTGGATAGCATCAAATGCTTTACTAATGTCTATTGTTGCTAATAGTGTACGTTGAGCTGGTCTTCTGGAGTTGATGCCATCCATGATGTGCTGCGTGAGGTTAGTGAGTAATGTCGTGGTTGAGTGGTGAGGTCTGAATCCATGTTGAGTAGGCGATAGTGGTATGTGTGGGTTGGTGATTTGTAAGATTAGTCTTTCTGTTACTTTGGAAGGTGTGCATAGTAAAGTAATGGTCTATAGGAAGCTGGTTCTGTTGGATTTTTGTTTGGTTTGAGTAGTGTAATAATTTTACCTTGTTTCCATATGTCAGGAATAATACAGTGTTGGTATGAATATGTGCTGATATTTGTGAGAGCTAATATTCCTTGTGGGCCCAAGTGTTTAAGGTGTATGTTAGATATGTTGTCTGGTCCAGTAGCCTTCGAATTCTTAATGTTTTTGATGATCTTGGTGGTCTGGTCTGTATTGAAGGTGTAATGGTCATGTCGAGTCTGTAGTTTTCTTGTGTCTGGCTGTTTGTCTGTCTGCATGTTTCTGGTTGTTGTCTCTGTTTAAGTGACTTATCTTTGCGTAGTGATTAACTAGAATGTTAGCTTGTTGTGTGTATGTTGGGATATTATTTTGGCTGCGACAGATAGCCGCGTGTGAGGTGTGAATGCCGCTGTTAGAGTGGGTAATGCTGTTTATAGTCTTGTATAGCCTGTATATATCTGTGGAGTGGTTTAGTGTTGTTATGAATTCCCTGAATGTTTCTGTTTGTTTTTCTTTGAGTTTGTTGTTTATTTCTGTGTTGAGCTGTTGTATCTGCTGTTTTATGGCTTCTGTATGTGGTGTTTGTGTGTTATATTTGAGGTTGTTACATTGCCTTATGAGGTGGGCTATTTCTCTAGTGTAATTTGGGTTGTATTTCCTAATGTTGCCCGTGGGTATGTATTTGTTTGCATTATTGATAATCTGATTAAATGTCTTGAGTGTTGTATCGATGTTTATGATGGGTGTGCTGTTTAATGTGGTGAATTGTTCCTCAGTCTATATTTTGAACTGTTCCCAATCAGCTTTCTTGTAATTTCTGTAAGTGTGCCTAAGGCTGTTGGGGCAGAGTGTAGAATGTGTTGTAATGATGATGGGCAGGTGGTCTGATGACAGTTGTTTTTCTGTTCTCCATTGTGTATGTGTTGCTAGTGAGGGGGAACAGAACGTTATGTCTGGGGAGGAGTTTGAGTATCCTGCTTGATGTGGTATATGTGTATGTTCTTCTGTATTGTTAAGAATGAAGAGGCTGTTTAGTTGTGTGGCTATGTTGGCGCTCTGGTGTTGTTTTGGTTGTGCAGGTACCAACTAGTGTCTTTGGCGTTGAAGTCTCCTCCTAAGATGACATTAGTGAGAGAGGCAAGATTGTGTAACTGTGGATTGTAATTGGCTGTATGTTGTGCATGTATGTGATGGTTTTCAGTAGTTGACAAGATTCTTGTGGGCCACCCAATTTATTGTGATTTCTAGAAGAGAAAACAATTTTTAATGTATACCTAGATAGCTACCTAATTAACAAATACAAGTAACATATTAAATGTACAATTGTACATACAATATGTATAGGTATAGTGCTCATTGATTTCCATTTATCACAACTTAAAATGTATGCAGTGTAATATAGTTACATGACCATTTTAATTTTGAATTCTTACCTTTCTGTGCTGTAGATCTGCCAAAGCTTTGGATGCCTTCAAAGTAACTTCTTTGCAAATCCTGTATGTTCGTCCATTAGTAGTAGATGCCTCAACTTGTGTTAGAATATCTGAATATGGTAAGATTAATTCTCTGGTCAACCAGGATACACAAATGATGGGTTTGGGCCATGAGGATGAAGGAATGTGACTTTTACTTCTCTATTCTATGGTATCTTTTCCAGCACATATGCCACCCACCAATGGCCATCATATGCAGCAGTAACAAAACCATGTATTTTCTCCTCAGTCACAACTTCTTCCTTTCAGTAACTTTCTCAATATTTGAATAATCTGATAATGAATAATGTTTAACCTTAAGAGAAGTCAATGAAACTGGCTGTAAATGGTGTAATTTCTGTGTACCAGCAATAGTCCTTGCAGTTGAGTGTCTTTCTTGGAGAAGTTGGCTTTCCTCTTCATGCTCTTTATTGGTTGAAAAATGACATTTTATATTTACAATATTTTCACTTGCAAATGTATATAACTGTTCTGCAGTAAGGATCTGTTCATCATAAGGTGATTGTAGACTAGCTTTGCAGCTAATCTCTTAACTGTGCCTCCAACACCATCACAGAGTCCCTTTCCATGACTTGTTGCAAAAAAATTCCATTCTGCCTCAATTCCAAAATCATCTCTGTGATGGCAAAGATTCAAAAAGTTTTTGCAGTTCTTATACTGTCCTGCACACCCATCTGAAAAGTAAATTATTTTGGGATGGAACCGATGGATGAGATATTATCTTTTAGGAATTTTATCAGATGCTTTTGAAACAAATGTACAGCAACTGTGTTATGGATGTTACACTCTGAAATAATAACAAAGCTAAGGTGAGCAATCTCATCTTCCTTTTTATAGTAAATAACAAATGGATGTAGAGTAGCCATCTCATTGTTCCAGTGAAAGCTCTGAACCTCATCTTGAAGAATAAAGGAATAATTTTCAGCAAAATCACACACAGCAAGGACCTCACCATCTTTCAAAGACATTTTTGTTTCACGGTAATAAGTTGCTTGCATCTTTGTCTTGAAGTCATGTATCTGGTATTCTTTCAGTTGGTTACAGAATTGGTCAATATATTCATCTGTATTCAGTTCTACTGATTCAAGATTTGACCGATCTGTATTGGTCCACTTTTTAAAATTTATGATATCAATGAAGTTGTTTGTAAATATGTCCAGTAGTCTGTTTTTTAAATCTGATGGATCTCCACATTGTTCACATTGTCTGAGGCAGCATTTCTGTGAGGCAGGATTGCATTCCATAAAGGCACACAATGACATACATTCTTAATAGGTGTGTCATCATTTGCAGTTAGTTTTTCTAATTCAGCTCCTACAAACATAAGTTTGGCATTCTGATGAATTGTACAGACACATACTGAGTGAGTTCCTGTTGCTCCAGCAATAACACACTGCTTTGGACACAATTCTGCAAATTTACTGAATCCCACCTTAACCAAGGATTTCTTTCTTTGAAATATGATAGGCTTCTTTTAAATTGCAAAGTAAAGATGCTTTTGCAAATGTATCCTTCCTCTTTCATTGTCAATGATACTACAAAATCTTTTCTTTCCTGGCATTGTTCTACTGATGTCTTCTGAAAGATAAAATGCTTTAATAGCATCAACAGTATCCTGTTTAATTCTTTTCCCACCCTTTGGATTTGGGTCTGAAAGGACACCTTTTTCTTCAACTATTTTTTTAGCAATAGATGCTGTATGCCTTGTTGTGTTAAATTCTGAAGCAATTTTCCTAATGCTCCAACTTTTGGGCAATACAGTGAGGATTTTTATTTTATCACTTCTTTTAATATTTTCATTTTTGAATTTTTCCTTGAGTTGATTTATTATTTCTAAACAGTCTACATCTCCAGATGGCTCCTTAAATTGTGAGTCAGAAATCTCTCTTCCTGCAACTGTTTCCATTCTCTTCTTAACTGTCTCTGTCACCTTGCTTAGTTTTTTTAGCTCCATATGACTTTTGCTCTACAAGCTTTCTCTTTTTTATGGGTGATTCACCAATTGAAACAAAGAAGCATTCAAAGTACACATCTCATGGTTTTTGCTCTGAAGTTGATGCATCACTATTGTCAACATTTTCAATTTTCTCAAGATCTTCAGGTGGTTCACTACTACAGAAGAATCATCATTTATGTCTGAATTCAAAGTGCCTATTCCTTTCTCAGGCAAGGACTCAAGATGTTCTCTACACTGCTTACAAAGTCTGTGATGTAGTGTTAAGTGCAGATCGGGAAACTTATTTACAAGTTCCTGTGGTACAATTCTCAAACTCTTCTTTCGACACTGACCTTTGTGACACAGCAAAGGATCAGCACACTTCTGTTTCAGTTTTAAATGTTCCATGTTTGTACTCTGAAATCACAAAAGCACAAAGAAAATCCTGAAAAAAAACAATGAACAATTAATGAATTATTAAATAAATTTTTATACATGTATTTAGTAAAAATAAATTAACTTTAACTTGAAGTCAGGAGTCAACTCTGTAAAGTTGACAGTACTTATATACTAGTTGGGCCTTTGGATCAGCGCTACTCCAGTAGATTTGGGCTGTCGAGGGGTTTAACCCTGGTTCTTTTAAAAGACTTCTTTTGGCACAGGTCACAAAAAGGTTTTTGAACTAATAATGTTAAGTTGAACTAAGTCTTCACTGACACTATATCAGAACAGAACTTTTAAATAAATGAACTGACAAAAAAAATCTAAAATTGAAGAATGATGCCAACTTCATTTATTTTTTATACATTGAACTAGTTATCAGCCACTTACAGCTTCTTGGGATTTTGTTGTACATGACTCAAGGTATTAATGTAAAAAAATTGAATTTTTTAGGAGAAGGTATTTTTTTTTTATTCAAGGTCAAAGGTCAACTTTTGAAGGGATTTTTTTATTTTTCACAGTAGAGATATTTAACAAGAGACAATAAACAAGGGCTACTAAAGAGCTTTAAAATGAGACCAAAATCAATGTTCTAGCTTTAATAGGTTTTTAGTTACACCATTTTGAAAATAGTCATTTAACGCAAAAAAAAGTCAAAATGTCACAACTTTGTGACCTTGTATCTCAGTAACCAAAGGTCAGTCAGCTCTAATAATTTGGGAATTTAAGTTTGGCATGTATATCTGCTATTGTGCCAAGTATGAGCAAAATTAAAAGGGGTGAGTGCAAAAGTGCCATTTTGTGGCTGAGTTGACACGGAATGACCCTTAACAATCAGATACCCACCACTAGGGCCCAATGTCTAAAAGTGACAAAAATGATAAGGAAGCATTTAGCATACCCTGATGAATTGATCCACGGGATCAATCATGTAAATGCTTATATTCACATTGTTCTGGCTGTATACAGTAATACCTTGAACATCATTGTTTTTGAACACTGTCATTTTGCGCTTTCGTCATTGCTATGCTTGTGACTAAGCTTTACATCATCATCATCTTATGCCTGGCAGCATCACCCTTCCCCTCTGCACAGAAGAAGAAAGAATGTGGCCAAGGTGCCATATTGGAGTGTCTCACTGTCAATGTGGTTGTGTTTATACTGTATTGTGTTTATACTGTACTGTGTTTATACTGTACTTTACTACAAATCCTCGTAACTTTGACAAATACGAGTCCTAGTGGAAGTAGTACTAATCCTAGTGAAAAAGAAGCAAAAGTGGTTTTTTGTTCGTATTATAAATTTTTATGTTTAATAAAAAGGTTTGAATTGAACAGTAGACAAATATTTTGCTAAAAATAATTTCCAATTTAATTTTTTCATTCATATTATAAATTTTCATGTTTAAATAAAAGGTTTGAATTGAACAGTTTCTTATTGATGTTTTCCTGTGATTGAGCTATTAAAACAAGTGTATTTGTACTGTATTTGTAATGTAAAAATCCTGATTTTGACAAAAAAAAAAAATCTGAGAATAGAACCTCTCATTTCCCAGGTTACATTCCTTGAACATCATTGTTTTGAATATCGTTGCCTTTTCCAGGAATGCATTAGCGGCGATGTTTGAGGTATTGCTGTACACTACAAATATTGTTGATGACTAATAAACACTGTGCATGTCTTCTCTCTTGTATAAATACAGGGTGTACATAAAGTCAGGATCTATTTTTGTGAAGCACTTGGAAATTATATGGAATTCAATCATAAAATGATAAAGTGGTAACATTTATTAAATAATTAAGAGTAGGATTCGACATGACGCCCATCAGTATCCCTGCACAGCTCAAATCATTCCGCAGCATTTCTAAACATATTCTGGAGCATTTGCGGGGTTATGTTATCTGCAGCAGTTCGTATACGTGTACGTAAGTTTTCAAGACTCGTAATCTTCGTCTGATAGACGTGCGATTTGATAAAGCCCCATGCAAAGAAATCTAAATGGGTTAAATCTGGTGATCTCGCTGGCCAAGGTCTGTTGCTTCCGCGTCCGATCCAGCGATTTGGAAAATCCATTCAGATAATCCTGAACAATTTTGGCATAGTGACAAGGAGCACCATCATGTTGATAGACGACGGTACTAACAATCCTATCCCCGTCGTCTATCAACATGATGGTGCTCCTTGTCACTATGCAAAATTGTTCAGGATTATCTAAATGGACGTTTTCCAAATTGCTGGATCGGACGCGGAAGCAACAGACCTTGGCCAACGAGATCACCAGATTTAACCCCTTTAGATTTCTTTGCATGGGGCTTTATCAAATCGCAATCTATCAGACGAAGATTACGAGTCTTGAAAACTTACGTACACGTATACGAACTGCTGCAGATAACATAACCCCGCAAATGCTCCAGAATGTGTTTAGAAATGCTGCGGAACAATTTGAGCTGTGCAGGGATACTGATGGGTGTCACGTCGAATCCTACTCTTAATTATTTAATAATGTTACCACTATCATTTTATGATTGAATTCCATATAATTTCCAAGTGCTTCACAAAAATAGATCCTGACTTTATGTACACCCTGTACAAAATATATAGCTGTAGTCAGTTTATCATGGCAGTAACTTCTTAGAGAAACTGGTTACAGAGATTAAAAATCTGCTCAAAACATACTTGTCAAACAGAAACAGCAATTTGACAATGACAACAATGAGAGCTAAATTAAAAAGAATGCACAATTAAAAGAAAGATGAGTAAAGCCATCTAAAAAGTGCAACTAAGCATATACCTTTTTACTGTGTTGCTGTTTTGTACATTGGTCTCTCTTCACACAAAGGTCAAGCTGGTGGCTGGTGGAGGAGAGAGTTGCTTTCTTGCACTCTCCACCATACAAAACCAGGTACACCTGGCTCATGTGGTACCATCGTGAGTCAGGCATCATCTTCTCTTGAAGACTTCAACTTTGACCCCTGTAATGTTTCTGAGGTCCTTCAAAAGCTGGTTGAAAAGTCTTGGCCCCCTGACAACCAAGCTATTTTCCTTCAGTGTGAGGAGGTCCCTTGTTGGACCTTTAATTTGGGAACATTACACATTCTGCCTTTCCTATTTTCCAGTGTTTGAATGGTAATTAGGTTTAGTTAAATTATTGGTACCAGTTTTTTTATCATTTTCCATATGTAGATTATGGTGTACCTCTCTCTTCTTTCCAGGGAGTACAGATTTAGCTTACATAGTCTTTCCCAGTAGTTGAGTTTTTGCAGTGATCAATCTTGGCTGTGAAATGCCTTTGCATTTCTTCTAGTTTATTAGTTTCTTCCTATTTATATGGGGGACATCAAAACTGAGCAGTATTCAAGTTTTGGTATAATCAATGTTTTTAGCAGGGAATCATTACTGTCTTGTCACTTCTTTTGAACGTTTTTAGTACCTGTTCAGCAACTCTTTTTACTTTATCACTATCTGATTTTGTGTTTCAAATTTCACATCATCTATCATTATTCCCTCCAGATCAATTGCTTTTGTGCTTCTCTGAATTTCCTGCCTACCTGGAGCATAATATACAGTCTGTTTAAGTTCCTCTTTTCTACCATATCTCAAGATCTGAAATTTTTCTGTGTTAAATGCAGGGTTGGCAAAAACCCACTGGTTTTTTTGCTAGGTAGTTGGGTTTTTACTGGGTTTTTGGGTTTGTGCTGGGTTTTTGCCAACCCTGGTTAAATGTCATCTTGTCTTCTGACCATTTGTATGTTTTGTTCATGTCCCTCTGCAAGGCCTCTACTTCATTTACATTGCTGATTTTCTGCTGATCTTTGTATCATCTGCAAAGGATGTTACTATACTGTTGCTGTTTACTCCGCTGTCTATGTCTGTTAGCATGATAATGAACAGGAGTGGGGCCAATACTGTCCTTTGTGGTACCGAACTGCATACTTCTGATTCTGATTCTGATGATGATATTCCTTGAATTTTGACGACCTGTAGATTTCTCTGAGGAAGTTGTAGATCCATTTTCCCACTTTGCCTATTATTTCCATATATTTCATTTATGTGCTACTATACTGTAGTATCACATTGGTCAAAAGCTCCAGCAAAATCTGTGTATATGACATCATAGTTGTCATTGCCTTCCAGTGCATCTAGGATATTGTTGTAGTGTTCTATTAGTTGTGATAGGCATGATCTACCTGATCAGAATCCGTGCTGATTTTCATTGAATCTTTCCAGTCTCCAAGAAATCATAAATGTTCTCTCTAACTATTCTTTCAAATACTTTGGTGAGGTGGGACATCAATGACACTGGTCTATAGTTCTTTGCTTGAGATCTGTCCCCTCCTTTATATATTGGGACAATGTTTGCTCTTTTCAAGATACTCAGTATTTCCCCAATGTCTAGGATCTTCTCCATATCCAGTATAAAGGTGTAGCTATTTATTTTTTTACAGTTTTTAATCAATAATGCATTTCAATTGTCTGGACCTGCAGCTGAATGTGATTTCATTTGTCCTATAGCTCTTGCTACATCTTCTGGGGGTAAATCAAAGTCTGTTATACACTCTCCTTGCAATTTCTCTTCAAAGAATGCATCTATGTCAGGTATCAGTCACTTTTTGGGGTACTGAAAACTGATTCATACTGGGCTCTCAATGTTTCAGATATTTCTTTTGGATCATGAGTTAGTTCATTATTTCTCTTCCTTAAGGGCCCAATAGCGGTACACGTTTTTGTTCTTCTTTTCACATGGCTATAGAAGTATTTTGGATTTTCCTTTATTGCTTCTGCCACCTTTTCCTCTTCCCTCTCTGTATGGTCCTTAATTAGGGCTTGTATAGCCCTTGATTTATATCACTGATTTTCAACCAGCATTAACATGAAAATCTATATGCAGAAAATCATTTAGTGTAGAGATACCGTACATCACCCTGCATCTCCATTGGGCCAGGTGCATCTGTAAAAGGAATTTTGGCAAAAAGGAGACACTACTATTTTTGCATAATTATATAAAACATGACCACAAAGAATAAAATTACATATATACTATGATAACACCAGTAAATTCTAATACAATCACACAATTAAAACATATGATGACCTACAAGGCTACAATAGCAGAATGTTGAGTTTTTGAAGCAAAAAGATACAGTACCAATTTTTGTGTCTCCACTGACTTACCCTAATGTGGGTGACAAAATGAAATAAAGAGGGGTGCCACAGGAACCAATATTAATCATAATATTTTGTTGCATTTGAATGACTTAGAGATAAGGATATATAATAAAATATTGATCAAAACTTGACGATACAAAAATAGCTACCAGTCAGGAAGTAGAGAGTTCTTACAAGCTGCAAAAAGAACTAGCTAGACAGATTGGTAACCTGGCATGATTATTACAGTAACTTTTTTTAAATGTACTATTCTCCATATGGGTAGAAAGAACACACACCAGCCATGAGATTGGAGAAAACAGGTTAGAAGATGTTGACAAGGTAAGGATCAAGATCTAGGTATTATAGTTAGTACTATGTGGTACTAAGTTTCTTAGAAGACAGTAGTAGATTTATTGTGTTAGGCATATGACATTATAAAGTTGTTAGTTTAGCTATAATAAACAGAAATAATCAGTATAATTTCTGTATATTTTGGGGTAACATTAAGTTTCAAGGAAGCCATTTTTTTTTTTTTTTTTTTTTTTTTTTTTTTTTTTGTCAAAACTTGTTACAAAGACCATGATTGGCCAAAATTGAAATTAACTAACCAATCTAAAGTGACCACCTAACCTAGTGCAATCTGGGCTCTACAAAACTTATTAGCCATTTGGATTTTAGTTAAAAAATGGTAACACTCATGAATAAAAAGGCAAGTTAAATAGTACTAAAACAATGTAAATTTTCATATACTATGCCTATAAGTTGTAGGCCTAATACTAGATTGTCATACTGAATAGGTGAGTTAATAGTAGTAATAGACTATCCTTCTAACCAGGGCTGTGGAGTCGGAGTCGGAGAGTCGGTCAATTTTGAGTGGAGTCGGAGAGTCGGTCAATTTGAGTGGAGTCAGAGAGTCGGTCAATTTTGAGTGGAGTCGGAGAGTCGGTCAATTTTGAGTGGAGTCGGAGAGTCGGTCAATTTTGAGTGGAGTCGGAGAGTCGGTCAATTTTGAGTGGAGTCGGAGAGTCGGTCAATTTTGAGTGGAGTCGGAGTCGTCGGAAGTGCATAGTTGGATGGAGTCAGAGTAAGTGCAAATCCTTCAATTATAACCATAGCAGCCTAGGCCTAGGCCTAGCTCAATTTTATGGATAAAATAGATTTAACTTAGTTTTAATATATAATATAATATATAAATAATATATAATATATAAATAATATATAACATATAAATATATAATATAAATAATATATAAATATAGTTGCTTATAATTAATAAGGATTATAATTAATTAATTAACATAATTAATAAGGAAATTTAAAAATTTTGTACTAGCAACCGTAAATCTTTTTCAGATTTTTAGATTTCAATTTGATAATTTTGATAAGCATCACTGAAAGAAGATTTAATGGAAGCGATCCTTTTTTAAGAACAAATTCAGTTTAGGTTAGTACATTTTGTTACAGATGTTTATAATAATACAAAACATCTTATTAATTTGCTAAAGCAATATAATCTTATTTTGTTTAAGTTTCAATCAGTTTGTATTTTGGGATTTATTGTAATTTTTGAATACAGAGAAAAAAAGCCATTAAGGCATAGTTACAGCCACTAAGTAACCTGATGCGTCATGTGTGGTGACGAAATGCCTTGTTTATGAATCTCCATTGGCCTAATAAAGCTAATCGTATCAATTTGGCCTTAACATTCCATCGGAGTCGGAGTCGTAATTATACAAGTCAGATTTCTGGAGTCGGAGTGTTACAATTTTTGGAGTCAGAGTCGTCAAATTTTATCACACAACTCCACAGCCCTGCTTCTAACATTACTTCAGTTTCATGGGTATAACCTAATTTTTATGATTTATTTAGGCCCTAGCCTATACTCATTCAATTTTATTTTATTAGTTTGAAACAACAGTGCTTGAAATAGCTTAAGTAAATTATTTGCAATCACTATTAAGTTAATACTAAATAGACTAATTTATTTTTTTTTTTTACTTCCACAACCACATGGACCCAAGTGGCTTTATGCCTGTACAAAAGTAGAACCTAATTTCAGCTAAAGGTATGTTAGGGCCTACTAACAATGAGAGTTATCACTTACAAAGTCACAGCTTCATCCATATTTTGGCACTTTTCTAAGGGACCCTTTCAAAAACTATTCCTCTACAGGGCTGGGAACCAGTACCAAATACCAGTAACTACCACTTCGATTTTGGTACCAGTACCACTCATTTAAAGTTTCAAATACCAGTACCAGTAACTCTTAAAAAGCAGCTGGTATACCACATAATTCATGGTATTTCATTGGTATTTTTATTTAAAACTAACTATATCCTGATTAGGGATGGAAAATAACCAAAAGTGTAAAACCAGTTTTCACCATCGCTATATTCTTAAGCTAGTTTTTACCAGTTTTCACCAATGGGATTCTGTATGCTTTTTAGGGAGGTAAATGATCAAAATATTAAACAGAAATAAGGTTTTAATTGATTCAATCAAGTATGTAACATTTGAATTAAAAAGTTTATTATCAAACTTGATTTTTGAAATAACACTCGAGAAAACAAAGAGCATTAAGTGTCTGATCTGACATTCTTGATCGAATCTTTGTGATGAATAAACCAGCAGCTGAAAACTCTCTCTCGGACTACGCTGGTGGCTTTTATTGTAAGCAACACCTCGTACATTCAATCCAAATTTTCGCTTCTATTCAAAGTAGCTTCAAAATATTTGAAATCATTGTTTACATCAAAGGTCTCAGAAGAATCTTTCTTGGGTTTTCATTTTCAGTTTGTTCATCTCACACATGTACTCGTTCATAAGTTGATCATCATCATTTACTTCATGACTTGAGCTGCATTGTGAATCTTCGAGTTTCAAAGCAATTGATTGGACTTGGTTGTTTGTTTCTGAATCTGCAAGCGTCTGGAAAAAGCCTCTTAAATGTATGATCTGCATACTTCTTAAGTGCTTGTCTTGAAGGAAAGAGGAATGGTGCTGATGATTCATTTTTCAAGACCTCGGGATTGTGGAGAAAACTCAGCAAGGTGACAGCTTCTTTTTGTCTTCTTGATGAGTAGCGATCAATGAGACACTGACATAGCTCAAAAGCTAAAGGATTGTTTTTGCTTTCAAATTTATCCCAAATGAACTTCATGGAAGATTCAGCTTTGAGCAAGTTTGCATCTTCGGAACAGAGTCCCTTCAAAACAATTTCCAGTGGACAAAGCGTGTCAAAGAGGCTCTTTAGAGCATTCCATTCTTCATCTGAAATCATCTCTGTTGAGCATATCACTCTGAGGGCCTTTGGAATGCAATTTTTTAGTTTCAAAATTTTTCTATCATGGCCAAAAAACTGTTCCACCTCATTCTACAGTCAAGGATAAGCTTCATTTCTTCCATTATATTCATCTTTGACAAAATCTTGCACTCTCTCATTTTTCAAAGGAGACTTTCGAAATATGCGACAGATTTTTCTCACCTTATTTATTACTTTTAAGTAATCTTCTCGAAGTTTTGGAAGAACATTACGTCATCTATGTCGGACTCAAAAATTGTATCAGTGCATAAAATTTCATACTCATCTTCGCTAACTCATGTGTAGTGTTCATCTTCTTCAATGGCTTTCATCTTCAGGGGTAGGGTGACTTTCCCCTTCAACTGAATTTTCAGCAGTTTTTGAATACAAGATATCTGAAGCCACGAGATGTATAGCATGTGCAATGCATTGCTGGTGATCAGGTACTATTTCTCTTCCAAATTTGACCATTACTGAGGCACCATCAGTGGAATGATAACTTGAAGTAGAACCTCCACAACACTTTAAAACTTTGTGACATTGAAACGGGGGCGCGATGCCGGTAAGTGTATCTGTGTAAAGATGCGTTTGCGTTACTCACCTACCGGATACTCTGTTAGTGGGGTCACGGCAGCTGCGGCTGGTTGCGGGGATGGGAGATTTAGCTGCCAGTGAGAACCACCCGAGGGCCTTAATACAAATCCTTTGACTTCAGCACCACCTGCACTGCTAAGAATGAGAGAAATGAGGTGAGCAAGTTACCAATTTTAGTGTGGTTGAGATTATGTCAGATAGGAAGCTCCTACCAATTTGAACTGGGTTCTCACCTTTAAGATCTCTGGAGCATAGCCAGTCTGCCTCTTTTAACGACTTACTCTTCAGCTTATGGTGGGAGGATTTAAGAAAAGTAAAATGTCCTTTGCTTAATTTAATCAACGAAACAATAATAACCTTACAAGGTTAACTGCATCAGCAGGCAAGTTTTTACAGGTAACTAAAGAAGATCTGAACAATTTTATTGATCATACACCAATGTGTTTTCAGAACCAACTAAGCACTTGAAAAAAATTACTACTACAAAACAAAAGAAACAAACATCATTAGTCCCATACCACACACAAAATGTCAATAAAATAAAACCATTGAATTATTGGCCATCACCAGCCCATTACCACACAAAGGAGACAAAGACTTACAGAAAAAAAATAACTTACCTAACTAATGCAAAACAAACAAAGAATATTAGTTACTAGGGTAAGGTCAATGAGTGTTACCCAAATTGTATAAACCTGATAAGTCCCAGATGTTATAATGTTATAATGTTTCGACCAACAAAGACCCTAGGATCCACTCATGGCTGGTCTACCTAACTGTATGTCCTCCGTGGTGGTGGAGGGACCTACAATTTTACGTGGGTTCCGAACCACAAGAACATAAGAAACTTATTTAAAAACTGCCGGTAAATTGGCAACGACCAATTTTTACGAAACTAAATAATTATCAATTTAAAAATATTAATTATCGGTTTAAAACTAAAGATAGAATCTCTCGGTCCAGAGGAGCAAGTCATAATAGACTACTATCCACAAATATGTTACATTCTATATCTATTTATAACGGACATGCAAATATATCAGATCCAAAGAATCCGGTCAATTTCATTACGGTATCCATCAAGTCACGGTCCATATCGATTGCGGACCAAGTCAAAATTTACAACCATATACATTATCAATTTAAAAATAATTAATTATCGATTTAAAACTAAAGATAGAATCTCTCGATCCAGAGGACCAAGTCATAATAGACTACTATCTACAAATATGTTACACTCTATATCTATTATATAACGGACATGCAAATATCAGATCCAAAGAATCCGTCAATTTCATTATGGTATCCATTAAGTCACGGTTCATATCGATTGCGGACCAAGTCAAATTTACAACCATATACATTACAATATATACACTTACGAGGAAAAGTGTAGGTGTGGGCTGTAAAGACACTACAGTAATGTAGAAATGTGTGCACCCATTATGGGTCTCCCATTTAAAGGTGTTTGTGGGGCAAGTGAAGATCATGAGTTTTTCAATACCTCACAGTACTATGGGGGGGGGCACCGCTCGGCAGAGGAATCTCTTTAAATGGGGTGTGTAAGGACAGAGAGTATCCCCTAACCCAAGACGCTGCCTCCCTATATCCCACAACACTTGTGTTGAGGTGTGGGATCTATCCCCACAAAGCCTTAATTTTACTACCTTAAACTATACCCTTTCTATCAACATGCGCGTCCAATCGATTCTTAAACATGTTTTAGACGTGCTACTAATTACTTCTACGGGCAACTATTCCAGCTATTTACTATTCTATGCGTAAAAAAGTTTTTTCGCAACTGCTGTCTCGAACCTTCTACTTGTCAACTTACACCCGTTATTTCTAGTCCTATTATATTGAGATATTTCGAAAAAGCTATCTCTATCTACGTTATCAAACCCATTCATAATTTTGAAAACCTGGATTAGATCACCCCTTAACCTCCTAGTCTCGAGTGTAGTCAATTTTAACTCTTTAAGCCTATCCTCGTACGACTTTGACCTAAGAGACGGAATCATCTTAGTTGCTCGTCTTTGAACTCTTTCGATTTTGTCTATATCTTTGCGCATATGCGGGCGGATTCCAAAATTGGACCGCGTACTCCAAATGAGGTCTAACTAATGATTTATAAAGAGGAACTATATATCGCACGATTTGTCATTTTAAACTCCACTTCATCTCACAATCATTAATATATTCTTGGCTCAATCAGTACACACAAAAGCAATGTTTATAACAAAAAAATTATGTGAACACTGGCTTCAGCATTTGTGCAGGCATTGGGGAAGAAAAGCTTTGTCCAAATTCACTTCAATAAGCAAAAGTCCCAGCCAAAAACAAATCCCTGATAAAGAAAAAAACCAACAACATTTAGAGATTATCCCCCTAGCACTGTCATCAGTGGACTCACAGGAATCCATGAGTGCAATGATGACAGTGAAGGGAGCAAAACTGACAATGATAATTAATGGTCTAAAATTTTGGATATGTATTTGCATTAATATGTTGCTCATAAGGCAGTTAAAGGTACAATTTAGTTCACAGCCTGAGAAAGCTCAAATCCATTGTGATGCATATTGATAACTGAAGTTAGTTTTTCAACACGGTCTTTATAAAGGAAATCAGGCATTCAGAAATGATTATGATATTTACATGATAATTTTAAGTGATCCAAATATGTGAGACATGGTTCTTATAGCTAATGGTTAAGCAATACAAAACACCAATGGTAAAAAAAGACTGGATCACCTACCACACCATCAAGGAGAAGTGAGATGCTTTCCCGTCTCTTGAAATGGACATATGATTGCCTCAGTTTTTAACATTCTCTATATTGAGAGAATTTCAAATCTGTTATTATCAATTAAAAAAGAGAAGAAAAACATTTTTAGTTAACCATACCATCTCACTCCTCCCCACTTGTTGTGGGGTGCACAACACAGGTATTTTTATCTCTAAGTATATAAGTAGTGATGAGTGATAGTATGGGACTTTAATACACTTTACAAATCATATCTTACCTTAACCTAATCAGTAACCTTACTTTTAGTTTTCCTCTCAAGTGGGGAACTTTGTACCCTAAGCAATTCCTGAGATCTGCCCTGTGACCTTGTGAATGGTCGGTTCCCCATCTTCTTGAGGGTACCTACTTGTGTAACAACTGGTAAAGGCAGGTTTTGAGATTCAGGTGAGAACCCTCTAAAATCAATTTTTGAAGGTGTCAATGATGTTTTCTTTACCCACTTTAATACACCAGAGAATGGTTCCAGAGTGAGGGACCCTCGTCGCCTTGCGTGAGTTGGCTGATCAGTTGGACTCAGTCCTCCTCCTAGGCCACTAAGTTCGAACTCACTTGTCATTTCTGAAGATTCTGGAGATTGTGTCACTGCAAAGTCTGTTTCAGGTTCCACAGCCACTAATATGATTGATTATTGGTAGCAATAAATCGAAAAGACGTTAGGGGACTTTGTTTCACTGGCTCCAATTCAGAGGAAGGTAGTTCCTGCCCTGAATCAAAGGATGAGATTGCTACTGGGCATCCATTCTCTATGTCCCCATTAACTTTATCCTCCCCACTTGTCTTATCTTGTCTCAAAGAATTTCTGCTGGGAGGTGGCTGTTCATGAAATCTCTCTTCCAACTGATACAGGTTGTGGAGAGTCTGATCTAGAGTCTGCTGAATTTTTCTCAGACGCTCCACAGGTAATGGGTTGAAGCGAAAACCCTTAAAGAATGGTTCATCATGGCTTGGTTCTTCAATTAGAGATGGACCCTTACTCATCTCTACAGGTGTAGGTTGTGGTAGGAATTCAACCTCATAATGGGCATCTCCCAAAAGCCTTTGGTAGTAGCGGTTCTGTTGAAGATATGGTGGAGCCACATTCCACTTTTTCAGATGTTTGTGGTGAACTTTATAAATAGTGGGTTCCTGAGGGTTCATTGACTGAACTTGATAAGTAATTTCATTTGGGTTCACTTTAATTATACAATATGGTCCAGCATACCGAGGTTTGAATTTATTGATGCTCAGGTTGCCAGGATAGTGTATTTTCAGCCCCACCAGCTGGTTTAAGTGATAGGGTTTGAACCGTGGATGGCCTTCATCCCGATATTGAAGCTGATGGTGGTCTATCCTAGGGCCCTGAGGGAAGATGTGAGCCTGGGATAAGAGACAGGCTGCTGGGGAAATACCAGTCTCCTGATGCTTGGTATTGTTGTAAATGGATACCACCCTGGGCAGATGGTCATCCCAGGTCTCAACCTGGTTCAAACTCATCCGCAAATATTGGGTTAGTGTCCTGTTTACTCGCTCAACAGCCCCATTGGATGTGGGGCAATAGGGAGAAGTCCTTACATGGAGTATATCCAGTTCAAGCAAGGTATCTTCAAATTCCTGGGCTGTGAACTCAGGCCCATTATCACTGAGTAGCTTTTCAGGCAGCCTGGGCAGAAATGGATATACTCGAGTTTTGAATGCTTGTGCTACAGTAGAGGCCCGTTTATTGGGCAGTGGGACCACGGACAACCACTTAGAGAAATGGTCAACCACCACCAATGCACAAACATTCCCCTTTTGAGAGATAGGGTAGGAGATAAGATCTGCTGCAATCAACTCAAAAGGATGTTGGGTTACAATCTTAAACACAGGTGGTGTGTGGAGAATATTGGTAATCTTTGCTCTCTGACACTCCACACAAGAGTGACTATCTCAGTCACTATGCGATGCAGCTGTGGGTACCAAAAATGTTCCAATAATAGGGCAAGCAATTTATTTCGCCCTAAGTGAGCAAACTCCTTGTGAAAAATGACAGCCCAATCTATAGCAACACCTTTGGCAACAACACAACGCAAGTGGTGGTCTTTCCCCTATGGTAAATGATGTCATCAATAACTACCAATTGCTGATGATCTCGTTTATATGGTTGTAGGTTTCCAGTATATCGTTTTGCTGTCCATTGTTGCTT
Organism: Bathynomus jamesi; assembly: GCA_023014485.1. Taxonomy (NCBI): domain Eukaryota; kingdom Metazoa; phylum Arthropoda; class Malacostraca; order Isopoda; family Cirolanidae; genus Bathynomus; species Bathynomus jamesi. Next base: position 46,856 of record JAJOZX010013141.1, read on the forward strand.
AATCCCCTTTTTAAGGCGACATAGGTGAGGGTCAAGTTTTTGTAAGGTTATGACATCTTCCAGGGACAATGCCCCTCCTTCTTTTGGGAGTTGTTCTCCTTCTCTCAAAGGAATCACTGGACAGATGTCCACCACAACTGATGTCAGTTCCAATTGTGGTGTAAGGTTATCATGGTAGATTCCCCTCCCCACTAGCCTCTGTGTCAGGTGCAAGGTCCTCCTCCATGCTATCATCAAGCAGTGTAAATTCTTCAAAGGGGCTATCAGTTTCCCTATTCACATTTAGAATTTCAGGGGAAGGCTTATCATTTGATTGACCAGGTAGGTGTATAGGGTTTAACCAATTGTAATGGATCCCAGCGAGGCACTGCAGATAACACCGATCATGGTAGTTGTCAGAACCATACTTTAAGGGAGCTCGATCTCCATGATATACCCAAATCTCTACCTTATTCATATCACTATAAACTTGGATCAACCGTGGGGTTGGGATCTGACCAACATGTTTCATCAGATTCAGCTGACGGGTGATAGCTTTATCAGAAGAGATCCCATACTTATTTCGCCTGTTAATTAGTTCTGCTACTGTTGCTTCTCTGATTTCCCTATGATGATCCATTGTGCCACTACTCCACAAGGATAGACAATAAAAGAGGGAATCTCCTCCCCCTGGGACTTCAGTCTTTATGAATCCTTTTGGAGTGGCATTTGATCGGTTGTCATATTGATCCAATGATTCTTGACAATTGTCAATTGGAGACCTGGATAGTGCATCTGCGATACAATTCTGTTTCCCAGGTATGTACACTAGCTCATATTCAATGCTACTCAGCTCTTCCAGTGTGCGAGCAACTCTGTTATTTACTAATGGCATATTGTAAAGGAAGGTTAAAGGTTGATGATCAGTAAAAATTTTAACTTTAATTCCATAAAGGAAGGGTTTTAGGGTCCTCACAGCCCATCGAATAGCAGCTAATTCTCGTTCAGTGGTTGAGTACTTTTGTTCAGCCCTATTGAATGTGGTTGAAACAAAGGCTATGGGCCTATTATTTCCTTCCTGCTCTTGGGACAAGCAAGCCCCAGCTCCAATGTTAGAAGCATCTACATGGAGCTGTAGGGGTTTAGCTTCCTTTGACCTATCAGGGTATGTCAACAAGATCGGACTAACTAAGGCCTCCTTTAGTTTATCAAACGCAGTCTGGCAACTCGCTGTCCAAGTCAGCGTCTTGCGGCCTGTAAGTTCACTAAGAGGCTTTGCTATCTCTGAGCAATTTTGGATGTGTCGGCGATAGAAATTAACCATCCCTAAGAATTGGCGGAGTCTTCTGATGGTGTTTGGGATTGGAAACTTGGCAATACCTTCTAGGTTCTTTACCAGTGGGACCATCCCCTTGGATGACACCTGATGTCCCAGGAATGTCACTTCCTCTCGGCAAAGCTCAGTCTTTGAGGGTTTGATCTTAAAACCATTAGATTCCAAGGCATGCAAGACCTTTCCCAGAATTTCAAGATGTTCAGGGAAGGTGCGGCTTACTACCATTATATCATCAAGGTAGACCATGCATTGAGTCCATGGGATCCCAGATAATGCCATCATCATGGCTCGTTGAAAGGTAGCTGGACCATTTTTCACCCCAAACGGCATTCTGAGAAATTCCCAATGGGAAAGAGGGGTGGAGAATGCAGTTTTCTCAACACTGGATTCCTCCATCTCAACCTGATAATACCCTTTGACTAAATCAATGGTAGAAAAGTATTGCATTCCATGCAAATTGAAGAGAGTGTCAATCAAATTAGGTAATGGAAAGCAATCTCGTTTTGTTATTTTGTTGAGCTCTCGATAATCAATGCATAACCGTATTGACCCATCACTTTTCTTAATTGGCACGACAGGTGCAGAGTATGGGGAGAAACTTCGTCTGATGATACCATCTTCCTCCAGCTGTTGGCAGTGCTCTTCAATGTCCTGCAGTACAGGTCCTTGGACTCGCCTTACTGGGATATGGACTGGAAGCCTGTGTTCTGTTTCAATCTGATGCTTGATAATGGTTGTGTGGCCAACATCCCCATCACCATGACTAATAGCTCCTTGGTGGCACAGCAACAACTGGACTAACTGGTCCTTTTGTTCTGCTGAGAGAGATGTATTTGTCAACTCAAAAGCATCAACCATCATTTGTGAAGTCCAGTCCTCCTGATTTTTAGAAGTTTTTGAACTGTCAGTGAAGTCCACCAGATGTACTAGTGAGTCCTTACCCTGCAATTTCATAGCCTTCCCAATTAAGTTTCCTCTGGAGATCTTCTGTGAGAAGTCTCCAAGGTTGAATACCGCAACCAAAAAGTTGTCTTCTCTGACATTCATTAATCCAGGTTGTATAATCAAATCTTTTACAGAGTTACTTTCCAAATAAGTTAACTCATGATCAGGGTTGTATCCTTGGAGGCGGAAACATGCCTCTATCATTTGACAGGTGCGGGGCAACTTCAACATCTTCCACACTTTCACATTCAAGGCTGGTTGGAAGTGGCTGTTGAGCATCTTGGGCAACTGTGATAAGTTGGCTTCCCTTCCGAGTGAGGAGTTCTCGTTTAGCCAAGTCAGGAAGCAAACTATCAGTCTGTAACATGTTTACCCCACAGATCAGATCAAAGTCTGAGACATGGTCTCTCACAACCACAAACTCAATTGGTTGTGTTTCAAAATTGGGAAACATGAGTGTGACTGTACAACCACCCAGAACTGGTACAATGTGTTTACCTATACCCCTAATCCCCTTGAGAGGTACTTCCTTTAGTGGGAATTTATCAGAGGGAAGTTGATGGTAACATGAAGCTGACATCAAACTGACTGCAGCACCTGTATCCACAAGAGCTGACAATGGGCCTGTGTGGGGAGAGCTTTTTATTCTTGGCCGGATGACTAAGGCATTGCTTGATTGCTGCTCTTGTCTCAGGTCCAGAACTTCAGCCAATTCATCTTCAGTGTTCACTGGCTGCTCTTCATCCCTCTAGGGTTCCAACTTGTTCAACATCTTCCACTGTCTCATCTTCAGTCTCACTCTGGGGGGCCTCAAGGTAGTTGTGTGCAATCTGACTTGCTAATGGATATTGCCTGATGGTGTTGCTTCCTGGGAAGCAATGATGCCTCCAAAAGACCGTTCATTGCTAGCATGCTGGGGTAGCTCTGGCATGCGGCCTTCCATGACAGAGCTATCTAGTTTCCCAATTCTGGTGCTAGTTCTTGTGGTGGTGGGACCAACCCTTGGTCACTCATGCAATCTTGACCCAAATGTGGTCCTCCACAACTTGGGCATTGTGGCCTCTCCATTAAATAGTTCTTCTGAGTAGGACACTGTGCAGGGCTATGTCCATGTTGCTTACAACGTATGCAAATGTTCCTGGCAGTATAGCAATCTTGATGGAGATGACCCCGCTTTCCACACCAATGACATAAAGGACGCGAGGGACATTGACCCTTTGTATGCCCTGACTGCTGACAATGGGTACATGTCCTGTGGTCTCTGGTGCTGCTGCAACTTGCTGAAAGTTATTGGCTGGTGGGTGAGACTGACCCCTAGGGAAGTTTGCTGCAGTTCTCACTTTTCTTCCATTGGGCCCCCTTAGCCTTCCTTGACTGTTTGTTGCAGTAGACTGAGGGGCAACCATGGGTAGTTCTTGCTTTAATACAACTGGTGGTGAACTCAGATATGGTGTGTGTGTTGACTGGTGTGGGATTTGTTCAATATAGTTAGGTGGCCAATTCCATGAAGAAGGTGGATAAGCACACTGATTCAATGGGGGTGCTGCTTGAGCTGTAGGAAGGGCTGGTGCTAGATGTGCCACATTGGCCATTTCAGATTGTGGCTTCACAGAGGATTGGGATGTCTGCCACTGACCCACTGGTGGGGATGTTTCTTGGGTGCCTCTAGTGGTGGTTCCAGCTTGACCTGCCAAGGGGGACTCTGTGGAATTTAAGTCTGCTAGTGCCACAAGCTTCTCCCACGAGATCTTCATTCCTAGTAAGGTCCTTTGAGTATGGATGATCCTGGTCAGCTCCTGCCTCAACTCCAAGGGCAACCCAGATATAAACCTATCTTTAACTATACGGAGTTGAGTGACATCCATACCAGGGAAGCACTGACAGGCTAGGGTTATTACTCTAAGGGCATAAGCAGAGACAGTCTCATGAGTGCTTGGTAGCCTCCATAAAGTCCTGACTCTGACTTTCTTCTTTCTTTCTTTGCTCTTTCTCATACCAGGATATTAAATGAGCCTTCAGTGTCCCATAATCACTAGTAGACTTCCGCATTACTCGATAAATTTCTAAGGCAGGCCATCGAGGTAATTAGCTAAAAGGGATCCCATCCTTTCAAGGGAACCTGGATATTCTTGCTCAAAATATTTCTCAAAGGTTCTCACAAACTCATGAAAATCATGTCCTTCACTCAGGCAGTATTTTTCCGGTGGAAGAACCTTAGGTGTATGGCTATTAGCCAGTATTTGAGACATCATGGCCATGGTCTGAGCATTCTGCATAACCATTTGCTGAAGAATTGCCAATGATGGTGGTCAATGCCCCCATCCTTAGGAGTTCCTGCCATAGGTGGTGACGGACATGCTGGTCTCTCAGGGTTGTTCCTATTGGCTGTAAAGTAGCAGCTATTTCCCTACTGCCACCCATGTCATGGTTATATGGGAAATTAGTGCCAGAAGTCAAGATGGGACTAGCTATTGTGCTTACAGTGACTGTTGATGAAGCCACAGCAGTGGTGATAGTGGTGGTAAATTGACTGGCAAGACCTGTTGTGTCACCCATTCTCTATTGTTTGCTCTTCGTGTGAATAATTCTGTTTCTCAACTGTTCTTGTGCAGTGTGGTGAGTGCTGGGAATACCGGCAAGAGAATAGGGGCTTCTAGTCAATGCTAATGCTCTCTATTGATGTTTCCCTTCAATCTTCCCGGGTCTGGGCACCAGTGAAACGGGGGCGCGATGCCGGTAAGTGTATCTGTGTAAAGATGCGTTTGCGTTACTCACCTACCGGATACTCTGTTAGTGGGGTCACGGCAGCTGCGGCTGGTTGCGGAGATGGGAGATTTAGCTGCCAGTGAGAACCACCCAGAGGGCCTTAATAAAAATCATTTGACTCCAGCACCACCTGCACTGCTAAGAATGAGAGAAATGAGGTGAGCAAGTTACCAATTTTAGTGTGGTTGAGATTATGTCAGATAGGCAGCTCCTACAAATCTCAAACTGGTAACTTGCTCACCTCATTTCTCTCATTCTTAGCAGTGCAGGTGGTGCTGGAGTCAAATGATTTTTATTAAGGCCCTCTGGTGGTTCTCACTGGCAGCTAAATCTCCCATCTCCGCAACCAGCCGCAGCTGCCGTGACCCCACTAACAGAGTATCCGGTAGGTGAGTAACGCAAACGCATCTTTACATAGATACACTTACCGGCATCGCGCCCCCGTTTCACTGGTGCCCAGACCCGGGAAGATTGAAGGGAAACATCAATAGAGAGCATTAGCATTGACTAGAAGCCCCTATTCTCTTGCCGGTATTCCCAGCACTCACCACACTGCACAAGAACAGTTGAGAAACAGAATTATTCACACAAAGAGCAAACAATAGAGAATGGGTGACACAACAGGTCTTGCCAGTCAATTTACCACCACTATCACCACTGCTGTGGCTTCATCAACAGTCACTGTAAGCACAATAGCTAGTCCCATCTTGACTTCTGGCACTAATTTCCCATATAACCATGACATGGGTGGCAGTAGGGAAATAGCTGCTACTTTACAGCCAATAGGAACAACCCTGAGAGACCAGCATGTCCGTCACCACCTATGGCAGGAACTCCTAAGGATGGGGGCATTGACCAGCCATCATTGGCAATTCTTCAGCAAATGGTTATGCAGAATGCTCAGACCATGGCCATGATGTCTCAAATACTGGCTAATAGCCATACACCTAAGGTTCTTCCACCGGAAAAATACTGCCTGAGTGAAGGACATGATTTTCATGAGTTTGTGAGAACCTTTGAGAAATATTTTGAGCAAGAATATCCAGGTTCCCTTGAAAGGATGGGATCCCTTTTAGCTAATTACCTCGATGGCCCTGCCTTAGAAATTTATCGAGTAATGCGGAAGTCTACTAGTGATTATGGGACACTGAAGGCTCATTTAATATCCTGGTATGAGAAAGAGCAAAGAAAGAAAGAAGAAAGTCAGAGTCAGGACTTTATGGAGGCTACCAAGCACTCGCATGAGACTGTCTCTGCTTATGCCCTTAGAGTAATAACCCTAGCCTGTCAGTGCTTCCCTGGTATGGATGTCACTCAACTCCGTATAGTTAAAGATAGGTTTATATCTGGGTTGCCCTTGAGTTGAGGCAGGAGCTGACCAGGATCATCCATACTCAAAGGACCTTACTAGGAATGAAGATCTCGTGGGAGAAGCTTGTGGCACTAGCAGACTTAAATTCCACAGAGTCCCCCTTGGCAGGTCAAGCTGGAACCACCACTAGAGGCACCCAAGAAACATCCCCACCAGTGGGTCAGTGGCAGACATCCCAATCCTCTGTGAAGCCCAATCTGAAATGGCCAATGTGGCACATCTAGCACCAGCCCTTCCTACAGCTCAAGCAGCACCCCCATTGAATCAGTGTGCTTATCCACCTTCTTCATGGAATTGGCCACCTAACTATATTGAACAAATCCCACACAGTCAACACACACACCATATCTGAGTTCACCACCAGTTGTATTAAAGCAAGAACTACCCATGGTTGCCCCTCAGTCTACTGCAACAAACAGTCAAGGAAGGCTAAGGGGGCCCAATGGAAGAAAAGTGAGAACTGCAGCAAACTTCCCTAGGGGTCAGTCTCACCCACCAGCCAATAACTTTCAGCAAGTTGCAGCAGCACCGAGACCACAGGACATGTACCCATTGTCAGCAGTCAGGGCATACAAAGGGTCAATGTCCCTCGCGTCCTTTATGTCATTGGTGTGGAAAGCGGGGTCATCTCCATCAAGATTGCTATACTGCCAGGAACATTTGCATACGTTGTAAGCAACATGGACATAGCCCTGCACAGTGTCCTACTCAGAAGAACTATTTAATGGAGAGGCCACAATGCCCAAGTTGTGGAGGACCACATTTGGGTCAAGATTGCATGAGTGACCAAGGGTTGGTCCCACCACCACAAGAACTAGCACCAGAATTGGGAAACTAGATAGCTCTGTCATGGAAGGCCGCATGCCAGAGCTACCCCAGCATGCTAGCAATGAACGGTCTTTTGGAGGCATCATTGCTTCCCAGGAAGCAACACCATCAGGGCAGTATCCATTAGCAAGTCAGATTGCACACAACTACCTTGAGGCCCCCCAGAGTGAGACTGAAGATGAGACAGTGGAAGATGTTGAACAAGTTGGAACCCTAGAGAGGGATGAAGAGCAGCCAGTGAACACTGAAGATGAATTGGCTGAAGTTCTGGACCTGAGACAAGAGCAGCAATCAAGCAATGCCTTAGTCATCCGGCCAAGAATAAAAAGCTCTCCCCACACAGGCCCATTGTCAGCTCTTGTGGATACAGGTGCTGCAGTCAGTTTGATGTCAGCTTCATGTTACCATCAACTTCCCTCTGATAAATTCCCACTAAAGGAAGTACCTCTCAAGGGGATTAGGGGTATAGGTAAACACATTGTACCAGTTCTGGGTGGTTGTACAGTCACACTCATGTTTCCCAATTTTGAAACACAACCAATTGAGTTTGTGGTTGTGAGAGACCATGTCTCAGACTTTGATCTGATCTGTGGGGTAAACATGTTACAGACTGATAGTTTGCTTCCTGACTTGGCTAAACGAGAACTCCTCACTCGGAAGGGAAGCCAACTTATCACAGTTGCCCAAGATGCTCAACAGCCACTTCCAACCAGCCTTGAATGTGAAAGTGTGGAAGATGTTGAAGTTGCGCCCCGCACCTGTCAAATGATAGAGGCATGTTTCCGCCTCCAAGGATACAACCCTGATCATGAGTTAACTTATTTGGAAAGTAACTCCTCTGTAAAAGATTTGATTATACAACCTGGATTAATGAATGTCAGAGAAGACAACTTTTTGGTTGCGGTATTCAACCTTGGAGACTTCTCACAGAAGATCTCCAGAGGAAACTTAATTGGGAAGGCTATGAAATTGCAGGGTAAGGACTCACTGGTACATCTGGTGGACTTCACTGACAGTTCAAAAACTTCTAAAAATCAGGAGGACTGGACTTCACAAATGATGGTTGATGCTTTTGAGTTGACAAATACATCTCTCTCAGCAGAACAAAAGGACCAGTTAGTCCAGTTGTTGCTGTGCCACCAAGGAGCTATTAGTCATGGTGATGGGGATGTTGGCCACACAACCATTATCAAGCATCAGATTGAAACAGAACACAGGCTTCCAGTCCATATCCCAGTAAGGCGAGTCCAAGGACCTGTACTGCAGGACATTGAAGAGCACTGCCAACAGCTGGAGGAAGATGGTATCATCAGACGAAGTTTCTCCCCATACTCTGCACCTGTCGTGCCAATTAAGAAAAGTGATGGGTCAATACGGTTATGCATTGATTATCGAGAGCTCAACAAAATAACAAAACGAGATTGCTTTCCATTACCTAATTTGATTGACACCTCTTCAATTTGCATGGAATGCAATACTTTTCTACCATTGATTTAGTCAAAGGGTATTATCAGGTTGAGATGGAGGAATCCAGTGTTGAGAAAACTGCATTCTCCACCCCTCTTTCCCATTGGGAATTTCTCAGAATGCCGTTTGGGGTGAAAAATGGTCCAGCTACCTTTCAACGAGCCATGATGATGGCATTATCTGGGATCCCATGGACTCAATGCATGGTCTACCTTGATGATATAATGGTAGTAAGCCGCACCTTCCCTGAACATCTTGAAATTCTGGGAAAGGTCTTACATGCCTTGGAATCTAATGGTTTTAAGATCAAACCCTCAAAGACTGAGCTTTGCCGAGAGGAAGTGACATTCCTGGGACATCAGGTGTCATCCAAGGGGATGGTCCCACTGGTAAAGAACCTAGAAGGTATTGCCAAGTTTCCAATCCCAAACACCATCAGAAGACTCCGCCAATTCTTAGGGATGGTTAATTTCTATCGCCGACACATCCAAAATTGCTCAGAGATAGCAAAGCCTCTTAGTGAACTTACAGGCCGCAAGACGCTGACTTGGACAGCGAGTTGCCAGACTGCGTTTGATAAACTAAAGGAGGCCTTAGTTAGTCCGATCTTGTTGACATACCCTGATAGGTCAAAGGAAGCTAAACCCCTACAGCTCCATGTAGATGCTTCTAACATTGGAGCTGGGGCTTGCTTGTCCCAAGAGCAGGAAGGAAAGAATAGGCCCATAGCCTTTGTTTCAACCACATTCAATAGGGCTGAACAAAAGTACTCAACACACTGAACGAGAATTAGCTGCTATTCGATGGGCTGTGAGGACCCTAAAACCCTTCCTTTATGGAATTAAAGTTAAAATTTTTACTGATCATCAACCTTTAACCTTCCTTTACAATATGCCATTAGTAAATAACAGAGTTGCTCGCACACTGGAAGAGCTGAGTAGCATTGAATATGAGCTAGTGTACATACCTGGGAAACAGAATTGTATCGCAGATGCACTATCCAGGTCTCCAATTGACAATTGTCAAGAATCATTGGATCAATATGACAACCGATCAAATGCCACTCCAAAAGGATTCATAAAGACTGAAGTCCCAGGGGGAGGAGATTCCCTCTTTTATTGTCTATCCTTGTGGAGTAGTGGCACAATGGATCATCATAGGGAAATCAGAGAAGCAACAGTAGCAGAACTAATTAACAGGCGAAATAAGTATGGGATCTCTTCTGATAAAGCTATCACCCGTCAGCTGAATCTGATGAAACATGTTGGTCAGATCCCAACCCCACGGTTGATCCAAGTTTATAGTGATATGAATAAGGTAGAGATTTGGGTATATCATGGAGATCGAGCTCCCTTAAAGTATGGTTCTGACAACTACCATGATCGGTGTTATCTGCAGTGCCTCGCTGGGATCCATTACAATTGGTTAAACCCTATACACCTACCTGGTCAATCAAATGATAAGCCTTCCCCTGAAATTCTAAATGTGAATAGGGAAACTGATAGCCCCTTTGAAGAATTTACACTGCTTGATGATAGCATGGAGGAGGACCTTGCACCTGACACAGAGGCTAGTGGGGAGGGGAATCTACCACCTGATAACCTTACACCACAATTGGAACTGACATCAGTTGTGGTGGACATCTGTCCAGTGATTCCTTTGAGAGAAGGAGAACAACTCCCAAAAGAAGGAGGGGCATTGTCCCTGGAAGATGTCATAACCTTACAAAAACTTGACCCTCACCTATGTCGCCTTAAAAAGGGGATTAAGCAACAATGGACAGCAAACGATATACTGGAAACCTACAACCATATAAACGAGATCATCAGCAATTGGTAGTTATTGATGACATCATTTACCATAGGGGAAGAGACCACCACTTGCGTTGTGTTGTTGCCAAAGGTGTTGCTATAGATTGGGCTGTCATTTTTCACAAGGAGTTTGCTCACTTAGGGCGAAATAAATTGCTTGCCCTATTATTGGAACATTTTTGGTACCCGCAGCTGCATCGCATAGTGACTGAGATAGTCACTCTTGTGTGGAGTGTCAGAGAGCAAAGATTACCAATATTCTCCACACACCACCTGTGTTTAAGATTGTAACCCAACATCCTTTTGAGTTGATTGCAGCAGATCTTATCTCCTACCCTATCTCTCAAAAGGGGAATGTTTGTGCATTGGTGGTGGTTGACCATTTCTCTAAGTGGTTGTCCGTGGTCCCACTGCCCAATAAACGGGCCTCTACTGTAGCACAAGCATTCAAAACTCGAGTATATCCATTTCTGCCCAGGCTGCCTGAAAAGCTACTCAGTGATAATGGGCCTGAGTTCACAGCCCAGGAATTTGAAGATACCTTGCTTGAACTGGATATACTCCATGTAAGGACTTCTCCCTATTGCCCCACATCCAATGGGGCTGTTGAGCGAGTAAACAGGACACTAACCCAATATTTGCGGATGAGTTTGAACCAGGTTGAGACCTGGGATGACCATCTGCCCAGGGTGGTATCCATTTACAACAATACCAAGCATCAGGAGACTGGTATTTCCCCAGCAGCCTGTCTCTTATCCCAGGCTCACATCTTCCCTCAGGGCCCTAGGATAGACCACCATCAGCTTCAATATCGGGATGAAGGCCACCACGGTTCAAACCCTATCACTTAAACCAGCTGGTGGGGCTGAAAATACACTATCCTGGCAACCTGAGCATCAATAAATTCAAACCTCGGTATGCTGGACCATATTGTATAATTAAAGTGAACCCAAATGAAATTACTTATCAAGTTCAGTCAATGAACCCTCAGGAACCCACTATTTATAAAGTTCACCACAAACATCTGAAAAAGTGGAATGTGGCTCCACCATATCTTCAACAGAACCGCTACTACCAAAGGCTTTTGGGAGATGCCCATTATGAGGTTGAATTCCTACCACAACCTACACCTGTAGAGATGAGTAAGGGTCCATCTCTAATTGAAGAACCAAGCCATGATGAACCATTCTTTAAGGGTTTTCGCTTCAACCCATTACCTGTGGAGCGTCTGAGAAAAATTCAGCAGACTCTAGATCAGACTCTCCACAACCTGTATCAGTTGGAAGAGAGATTTCATGAACAGCCACCTCCCAGCAGAAATTCTTTGAGACAAGATAAGACAAGTGGGGAGGATAAAGTTAATGGGGACATAGAGAATGGATGCCCAGTAGCAATCTCATCCTTTGATTCAGGGCAGGAACTACCTTCCTCTGAATTGGAGCCAGTGAAACAAAGTCCCCTAACGTCTTTTCGATTTATTGCTACCAATAATCAATCATATTTAGTGGCTGTGGAACCTGAAACAGACTTTGCAGTGACACAATCTCCAGAATCTTCAGAAATGACAAGTGAGTTCGAACTTAGTGGCCTAGGAGGAGGACTGAGTCCAACTGATCAGCCAACTCACGCAAGGCGACGAGGGTCCCTCACTCTGGAACCATTCTCTGGTGTATTAAAGTGGGTAAAGAAAACATCATTGACACCTTCAAAAATTGATTTTAGAGGGTTCTCACCTGAATCTCAAAACCTGCCTTTACCAGTTGTTACACAAGTAGGTACCCTCAAGAAGATGGGGAACCGACCATTCACAAGGTCACAGGGCAGATCTCAGGAATTGCTTAGGGTACAAAGTTCCCCACTTGAGAGGAAAACTAAAAGTAAGGTTACTGATTAGGTTAAGGTAAGATATGATTTGTAAAGTGTATTAAAGTCCCATACTATCACTCATCACTACTTATATACTTAGAGATAAAAATACCTGTGTTGTGCACCCCACAACAAGTGGGGAGGAGTGAGATGGTATGGTTAACTAAAAATGTTTTTCTTCTCTTTTTAATTGATAATAACAGATTTGAAATTCTCTCAATATAGAGAATGTTAAAAACTGAGGCAATCATATGTCCATTTCAAGAGACGGGAAAGCATCTCACTTCTCCTTGATGGTGTGGTAGGTGATCCAGTCTTGTTTTTACCATTGGTGTTTTGTATTGCTTAACCATTAGCTATAAGAACCATGTCTCACATATTTGGATCACTTAAAATTATCATGTAAATATCATAATCATTTCTGAATGCCTGATTTCCTTTATAAGACCGTGTTGAAAAACTAACTTCATTTATCAATATGCATCACAATGGATTTTGAGCTTTCTCAGGCTGTGAACTAAATTGTACCTTTAACTGCCTTATGAGCAACATATTAATGCAAATACATATCCCAAAATTTTAGACCATTAATTATCATTGTCAGTTTTGCTCCCTTCACTGTCATCATTGCACTCATGGATTCCTGTGAGTCCACTGATGACAGTGCTAGGGGGATAATCTCTAAATGTTGTTGGTTTTTTTTCTTTATCAGGGATTTGTTTTTGGCTGGGACTTTTGCTTATTGAAGTGAATTTGGACAAAGCTTTTTCTTCCCCAATGCCTGCACAAATGCTGAAGCCAGTGTTCACATAATTTTTTTTGTTATAAACATTGCTTTTGTGTGTACTGATTGAGCCAAGAATATATTTAATGATTGTGAGATGAAGTGGAGTTTAAAATGACAAATCGTGCGATATTATAGTTCCTCTTTATAAATCATTAGTTAGACCTCATTTGGAGTACGCGGTCCAATTTTGGAATCCGCCCGCATATGCGCAAAGATATAGACAAAATCGAAAGAGTTCAAAGACGAGCAACTAAGATGATTCCGTCTCTTAGGTCAAAGTCGTACGAGGATAGGCTTAAAGAGTTAAAATTGACTACACTCGAGACTAGGAGGTTAAGGGTGATCTAATCCAGGTTTTCAAAATTATGAATGGGTTTGATAACGTAGATAGAGATAGCTTTTTCGAAATATCTCAATATAATAGGACTAGAAATAACGGGTGTAAGTTGACAAGTAGAAGGTTCGAGACAGCAGTTGCGAAAAACTTTTTTACGCATAGAATAGTAAATAGCTGGAATAGTTTGCCGGTAGAAGTAATTAGTAGCACGTCTATAAACATGTTTAAGAATCGATTGGACGCGCATGTTGATAGAAAGGGTATAGTTTAAGGTAGTAAAATTAAGGCTTTGTGGGGATAGATCCCACACCTCAACACAAGTGTTGTGGGATATAGGGAGGCAGCGTCTTGGGTTAGGGGATACTCTCTGTCCTTACACACCCCATTTAAAGAGATTCCTCTGCCGAGCGGTGCCCCCCCCCATAGTACTGTGAGGTATTGAAAAACTCATGATCTTCACTTGCCCCACAAACACCTTTAAATGGGAGACCCATAATGGGTGCACACACATTTCTACATTACTGTAGTGTCTTTACAGCCACACCTACACTTTTCCTCGTAAGTGTATATATTGTAATGTATATGGTTGTAAATTTGACTTGGTCCGCAATCGATATGAACCGTGACTTAATGGATACCATAATGAAATTGACTGGATTCTTTGGATCTGATATATTTGCATGTCCGTTATATAATAGATATAGAGTGTAACATATTTGTAGATAGTAGTCTATTATTGGTCCTCTGGATCGAGAGATTCTATCTTTAGTTTTAAATCGATAATTAATTATTTTTAAATTGATAATGTATATGGTTGTAAATTTTGACTTGGTCCGCAATCGATATGGACCGTGACTTGATGGATACCGTAATGAAATTGACCGGATTCTTTGGATCTGATATATTTGCATGTCCGTTATAATAGATATAGAATGTAACATATTTGTGGATAGTAGTCTATTATGACTTGCTCCTCTGGACCGAGAGATTCTATCTTTAGTTTTAAACCGATAATTAATTATTTTTAAATTGATAATTATTTAGTTTCGTAAAAATTGGTCGTTGCCAATTTACCGGCAGTTTTTTAAATAAGTTTCTTATGTTCTTGTGGTTCGGAACCCACGTAAAATTGTAGGTCCCCTCCACCACCACGGAGGACATACAGTTAGGTAGACCAGCCATGAGTGGATCCTAGGGTCTTTGTTGGTCTGAAACATTATAACATTATAACATCTGGGACTTATCAGGTTTATACAATTTGGGTAACACTCATTGACCTTACCCTAGTAACTAATATTCTTTGTTTGTTTTGCATTAGTTAGGTAAGTTATTTTTTTCTGTAAGTCTTTGTCTCCTTTGTGTGGTAATGGGCTGGTGATGGCCAATAATTCAATGGTTTTATTTTATGTTGACATTTTTGTGTGTGGTATGGGACTAATGATGTTTGTTTCTTTTGTTTTGTAGTAGTAATTTTTTTTCAAGTGCTTAGTTGGTTCTGAAAACACATTGGTGTATGATCAATAAAATTGTTCAGATCTTCTTTAGTTACCTGTAAAAACTTGCCTGCTGATGCAGTTAACCTTGTAAGTGTTATTATTGTTTCGTTGATTAAATTAAGCAAAGGACATTTTACTTTTCTTAAATCCTCCCACCATAAGCTGAAGAGTAAGTCGTTAAAAGAGGCAGACTGGCTATGCTCCAGAGATCTTAAAGGTGAGAACCCAGTTTCAAATTGGTAGGAGCTTCCTATCTGACATAATCTCAACCACACTAAAATTGGTAACTTGCTCACCTCATTTCTCTCATTCTTAGCAGTGCAGGTGGTGCTGAAGTCAAAGGATTTGTATTAAGGCCCTCTGGGTGGTTCTCACTGGCAGCTAAATCTCCCATCCCCGCAACCAGCCGCAGCTGCCGTGACCCCACTAACAGAGTATCCGGTAGGTGAGTAACGCAAACGCATCTTTACACAGATACACTTACCGCATCGCGCCCCCGTTTCAATGTCACAAAGTTTTAAAGTGTTGTGGAGGTTCTACTTCAAGTTTATCATTCCACTGATGGTGCCTCAGTAATGGTCAAATTTGGAAGAGAAATAGTACCTGATCACCAGCAATGCATTGCACATGCTATACATCTCGTGGCTTCAGATATCTTGTATTCAAAAACTGCTGAAAATTCAGTTGAAGGGGAAAGTCACCCTACCCCTGAAGATGAAGCCATTGAAGAAGATGAACACTACACATGAGTTAAGCGAAGATGAGTATGAAATTTTATGCACTGATACAATTTTTGAGTCCGACATAGATGACGTAATTGTTCTTCCAAAACTTCGAGAAGATTACTTAAAAGTAATAAATAAGGTGAGAAAAATCTGTCGCATATTTCGAAAGTCTCCTTTGAAAAATGAGAGAGTGCAAGATTTTGTCAAAGATGAATATAATGGAAGAAATGAAGCTTATCCTTGACTGTAGAATGAGGTGGAACAGTTTTTTGGCCATGATAGAAAAATTTTTGAAACTAAAAAATTGCATTCCAAAGGCCCTCAGAGTGATATGCTCAACAGAGATGATTTCAGATGAAGAATGGAATGCTCTAAAGAGCCTCTTTGACACGCTTTGTCCACTGGAAATTGTTTTGAAGGGACTCTGTTCCGAAGATGCAAACTTGCTCAAAGCTGAATCTTCCATGAAGTTCATTTGGGATAAATTTGAAAGCAAAAACAATCCTTTAGCTTTTGAGCTATGTCAGTGTCTCATTGATCGCTACTCATCAAGAAGACAAAAAGAAGCTGTCACCTTGCTGAGTTTTCTCCACAATCCCGAGGTCTTGAAAAATGAATCATCAGCACCATTCCTCTTTCCTTCAAGACAAGCACTTAAGAAGTATGCAGATCATACATTTAAGAGGCTTTTTCCAGACGCTTGCCAGATTTCAGAAACAAACAACCAAGTCCAATCAATTGCTTTGAAACTCGAAGATTCACAATGCAGCTCAAGTCATGAAGTAAATGATGATGATCAACTTATGAACGAGTACATGTGTGAGATGAACAAACTGAAAATGAAACCCAAGAAAGATTCTTCTGAGACCTTTGATGTAAACAATGATTTCAAATATTTTGAAGCTACTTTGAATAGAAGCGAAAATTTGGATTGAATGTACGAGGTGTTGCTTACAATAAAAGCCACCAGCGTAGTCCGAGAGAGAGTTTTCAGCTGCTGGTTTATTCATCACAAAGATTCGATCAAGAATGTCAGATCAGACACTTAATGCTCTTTGTTTTCTCGAGTGTTATTTCAAAAATCAAGTTTGATAATAAACTTTTTAATTCAAATGTTACACATACTTGATTGAATCAATTAAAACCTTATTTCTGTTTAATATTTTGATCATTTACCTCCCTAAAAAGCATACAGAATCCCATTGGTGAAAACTGGTAAAAACTAGCTTTAAGAATATAGCGATGGTGAAAACTGGTTTTACACTTTTGGTTATTTTCCATCCCTAATCAGGATATAGTTAGTTTTAAATAAAAATACCAATGAAATACCACTGAATTATGTGGTATACCAGCTGCTTTTTAAGAGTTACTGGTACTGGTATTTGAAACTTTAAATGAGTGGTACTGGTACCAAAATCGAAGTGGTAGTTACTGGTATTTGGTACTGGTTCCCAGCCCTGTAGAGGAATAGTTTTTGAAAGGGTCCCTTAGAAAAGTGCCAAAATATGGATGAAGCTGTGACTTTGTAAGTGATAACTTCTCATTGTTAGTAGGCCCTAACATACCTTTAGCTGAAATTAGGTTCTACTTTTGTACAGGCATAAAGCCACTTGGGTCCATTGTGGTTGTGGAAGTAAAAAAAAAAATAAATTAGTCTATTTAGTATTAACTTAATAGTGATTGCAAATAATTTACTTAAGCTATTTCAAGCACTGTTGTTTCAAAACTAATAAAATAAAATTGAATGAGTATAGGCTAGGGCCTAAATAAATTCATAAAAATTAGGTTATACCCATGAAACTGAAGTAATGTTAGAAGCAGGGCTGTGGAGTTGGTGATAAAATTTGACGACTCTGACTCCAAAAATTGTAACACTCCGACTCCAGAAATCTGACTTGTATAATTACGACTCCGACTCCGATGGAATGTTAAGGCCAAATTGATTACGATTAGCTTTATTAGGCCAATGGAGATTCATAAACAAGGCATTTCGTCACCACCACATGACTCATCAGGTTACTTAGTGGCTGTAACTATGCCTTAATGGCTTTTTTTCTCTGTATTCAAAAATTACAATAAATCCCAAAATACAAACTGATTGAAACTTAAACAAATAAGATTATTATTGCTTTAGCAAATTAATAAGATGTTTTTGTATTATTATAAACATCTGTAACAAAATGTACTAACCTAAACTGAATTTGTTCTTAAAAAAAGGATCGCTTCCATTAAATCTTCTTTCAGTGATGCTTATCAAAATTATCAAATTGAAATCTAAAAATCTGAAAAAGATTTACGGTTGCTAGTACAAAATTTTTAAATTTCCTTATTAATTATGTTAATTAATTAATTATAATCCTTATTAATTATAAGCAACTATATTTATATATTATTTATATTTATATATTTATATGTTATATATTATTTATATATTATATATTATTTATATATTATATTATATATTAAAACTAAGTTAAATCTATTTTATCCATAAAATTGAGCTAGGCCTAGGCCTAGGCTGCTATGGTTATAATTGAAGGATTTGCACTTACTCTGACTCCATCCAACTATGCACTTCCGACGACTCCGACTCCACTCAAAATTGACCGACTCTCCGACTCCACTCAAAATTGACCGACTCTCCGACTCCACTCAAAATTGACCGACTCTCCGACTCCACTCAAAATTGACCGACTCTCCGACTCCACTCAAAATTGACCGACTCTCTGACTCCACTCAAAATTGACCGACTCTCCGACTCCACTCAAAATTGACCGACTCTCCGACTCCGACTCCACAGCCCTGGTTAGAAGGATAGTCTATTACTACTATTAACTCACCTATTCAGTATGACAATCTAGTATTAGGCCTACAACTTATAGGCATAGTATATGAAAATTTACATTGATTTTAGTACTATTTAACTTGCCTTTTTTATTCATGAGTGTTACCATTTTTTAACTAAAATCCAAATGGCTAATAAGTTTTGTAGAGCCCAGATTGCACTAGGTTAGGTGGTCACTTTAGATTGGTTAGTTAATTTTCAATTTTGGCCAATCATGGTCTTTGTAACAAGTTTTGACAAAAAAAAAAAAAAAAAAAAAAAAAAAAAAAATGGCTTCCTTGAAACTTAATGTTTACCCCAAAATATACAGAAATTATACTGATTATTTCTGTTTATTATAGCTAAACTAACAACTTTATAATGTCATATGCCTAACACAATAAATCTACTACTGTCTTCTACGAAACTTAGTACCACATAGTACTAACTATAATACCTAGATCTTGATCCTTACCTTGTCAACATCTTCTAACCTGTTTTCTCCAATCTCATGGCTGGTGTGTTCTTTCTACCCATATGGAGAATAGTACATTTAAAAAAAGTTACTGTAATAATCATGCCAGGTTACCAATCTGTCTAGCTAGTTCTTTTTGCAGCTTGTAAGAACTCTCTACTTCCTGACTGGTAGCTATTTTTGTATCGTCAAGTTTTGATCAATATTTTATTATATATCCTTATCTCTAAGTCATTCAAATGCAACAAAATATTATGATTAATATTGGTTCCTGTGGCACCCCTCTTTATTTCATTTTGTCACCCACATTAGGGTAAGTCAGTGGAGACACAAAAATTGGTACTGTATCTTTTTGCTTCAAAAACTCAACATTCTGCTATTGTAGCCTTGTAGGTCATCATATGTTTTAATTGTGTGATTGTATTAGAATTTACTGGTGTTATCATAGTATATGTAATTTTATTCTTTGTGGTCATGTTTTTATATAATTATGCAAAAATAGTAGTGTCTCCTTTTTGCCAAATTCCTTTTACAGATGCACCTGGCCCAATGGAGATGCAGGGTGATGTACGGTATCTCTACACTAAATGATTTTCTGCATATAGATTTTCATGTTAATGCTGGTTGAAAATCAGTGATATAAATCAAGGGCTATACAAGCCCTAATTAAGGACCATACAGAGAGGGAAGAGGAAAAGGTGGCAGAAGCAATAAAGGAAAATCCAAAATACTTCTATAGCCATGTGAAAAGAAGAACAAAAACGTGTACCGCTATTGGGCCCTTAAGGAAGAGAAATAATGAACTAACTCATGATCCAAAAGAAATATCTGAAACATTGAGAGCCCAGTATGAATCAGTTTTCAGTACCCCAAAAGTGACTGATACCTGACATAGATGCATTCTTTGAAGAGAAATTGCAAGGAGAGTGTATAACAGACTTTGATTTTACCCCCAGAAGATGTAGCAAGAGCTATAGGACAAATGAAATCACATTCAGCTGCAGGTCCAGACAATTGAAATGCATTATTGATTAAAAACTGTAAAAAAATAAATAGCTACACCTTTATACTGGATATGGAGAAGATCCCTAGACATTGGGGAAATACTGAGTATCTTGAAAAGAGCAAACATTGTCCCATATATAAAGGAGGGGACAGATCTCAAGCAAAGAACTATAGACCAGTGTCATTGATGTCCCACCTCACCAAAGTATTTGAAAGAATAGTTAGAGAGAACATTTATGATTTCTTGGAGACTGGAAAGATTCAATGAAAATCAGCACGGATTCTGATCAGGTAGATCATGCCTATCACAACTAATAGAACACTACAACAATATCCTAGATGCACTGGAAGGCAATGACAACTATGATGTCATATACACAGATTTTGCTGGAGCTTTTGACCAATGTGATACTACAGTATAGTAGCACATAAAATGAAATATATGGAAATAATAGGCAAAGTGGGAAAATGGATCT
Source organism: Bathynomus jamesi (assembly GCA_023014485.1). Taxonomy (NCBI): domain Eukaryota; kingdom Metazoa; phylum Arthropoda; class Malacostraca; order Isopoda; family Cirolanidae; genus Bathynomus; species Bathynomus jamesi. The sequence continues at coordinate 67,351 of JAJOZX010013141.1, forward strand.
ACAACTTCCTCAGAGAACATCTACAGGTCGTCAAAATTCAAGGAATATCATCATCAGAATCAGAATCAGAAGTATGCAGTTCGGTACCACAAAGGACAGTATTGGCCCCACTCCTGTTCATTATCATGCTAACAGACATAGACAGCGGAGTAAACAGCAACAGTATAGTAACATCCTTTGCAGATGATACAAAGATCAGCAGAAAAATCAGCAATGTAAATGAAGTAGAGGCCTTGCAGAGGGACATGAACAAAACATACAAATGGTCAGAAGACAAGATGACATTTAACCAGGGTTGGCAAAAACCCAGCACAAACCCAAAACCCAGTAAAAACCCAACTACCTAGCAAAAAACCAGTTGGGTTTTTGCCAACCCTGCATTTAACACAGAAAAATTTCAGATCTTGAGATATGGTAGAAAAGAGGAACTTAAACAGACTGTATATTATGCTCCAGGTAGGCAGGAAATTCAGAGAAGCACAAAAGCAATTGATCTGAGGGAATATGATAGATGATGTGAATTTGAAACACAAAATCAGATAGTGATAAAGTAAAAAGAGTTGCTGAACAGGTACTAAAAACGTTCAAAAGAAGTGACAAGACAGTAATGATTCCCCTGCTAAAAACATTGATTATACCAAAACTTGAATACTGCTCAGTTTTGATGTCCCCCATATAAATAGGAAGAAACTAATAAACTAGAAGAAATGCAAAGGCATTTCACAGCCAAGATTGATCACTGCAAAAAACTCAACTACTGGGAAAGACTATGTAAGCTAAATCTGTACTCCCTGGAAAGAAGAGAGAGGTACACCATAATCTACATATGGAAAATGATAAAAAAACTGGTACCAATAATTTAACTAAACCTAATTACCATTCAAACACTGGAAAATAGGAAAGGCAGAATGTGTAATGTTCCCAATTAAAGGTCCAACAAGGGACCTCCTCACACTGAAGGAAAATAGCTTGGTTGTCAGGGGGCCAAGACTTTTCAACCAGCTTTTGAAGGACCTCAGAAACATTACAGGGGTCAAAGTTGAAGTCTTCAAGAGAAGATGATGCCTGACTCACGATGGTACCACATGAGCCAGGTGTACCTGGTTTTGTATGGTGGAGAGTGCAAGAAAGCAACTCTCTCCTCCACCAGCCACCAGCTTGACCTTTGTGTGAAGAGAGACCAATGTACAAAACAGCAACACAGTAAAAAGGTATATGCTTAGTTGCACTTTTTAGATGGCTTTACTCATCTTTCTTTTAATTGTGCATTCTTTTTAATTTAGCTCTCATTGTTGTCATTGTCAAATTGCTGTTTCTGTTTGACAAGTATGTTTTGAGCAGATTTTTAATCTCTGTAACCAGTTTCTCTAAGAAGTTACTGCCATTGATAAACTGACTACAGCTATATATTTTGTACAGGTGTACATAAAGTCAGGATCTATTTTTGTGAAGCACTTGGAAATTATATGGAATTCAATCATAAAATGATAGTGGTAACATTTATTAAATAATTAAGAGTAGGATTCGACGTGACACCCATCAGTATCCCTGCACAGCTCAAATTGTTCCGCAGCATTTCTAAACACATTCTGGAGCATTTGCGGGGTTATGTTATCTGCAGCAGTTCGTATACGTGTACGTAAGTTTTCAAGACTCGTATCTTCGTCTGATAGATGTGCGATTTGATAAAGCCCCATGCAAAGAAATCTAAAGGGGTTAAATCTGGTGATCTCGTTGGCCAAGGTCTGTTGCTTCCGCGTCCGATCCAGCAATTTGGAAAACGTCCATTTAGATAATCCTGAACAATTTTGGCATAGTGACAAGGAGCACCATCATGTTGATAGACGACGGGGATAGGATTGTTAGTACCGGTCTATCAACATGATGGTGCTCCTTGTCACTATGCCAAAATTGTTCAGGATTATCTGAATGGACGTTTTCCAAATCGCTGGATCGACGCGGAAGCAACAGACCTTGGCCAGCGAGATCACCAGATTTAACCCTTTAGATTTCTTTGCATGGGGCTTTATCAAATCGCACGTCTATCAGACGAAGATTACGAGTCTTGAAAACTTACGTACACGTATACGAACTGCTGCAGATAACATACCCCGCAAATGCTCCAGAATATGTTTAGAAATGCTGCGGAATGATTTGAGCTGTGCAGGGATACTGATGGGCGTCATGTCGAATCCTACTCTTAATTATTTAATAAATGTTACCACTTTATCATTTTATGATTGAATTCCATATAATTTCCAAGTGCTTCACAAAAATAGATCCTGACTTTATGTACACCCTGTATTTATACAAGAGAGAAGACATGCACAGTGTTTATTAGTCATCAACAATATTTGTAGTGTACAGCAATACCTCAAACATCGCCGCTAATGCATTCCTGGAAAAGGCAACGATATTCAAAACAATGATGTTCAAGGAATGTAACCTGGGAAATGAGAGGTTCTATTCTCAGATTTTTTTTTTTTGTCAAAATCAGGATTTTTACATTACAAATACAGTACAAATACACTTGTTTTAATAGCTCAATCACAGGAAAAACATCAATAAGAAACTGTTCAATTCAAACCTTTTATTTAAACATGAAAATTTATAATATGAATGAAAAATTAAATTGGAAATTATTTTTAAGCAAAATATTTGTCTACTGTTCAATTCAAACCTTTTTATTAAACATAAAAATTTATAATACGAACAAAAAACCACTTTTGCTTCTTTTTTTCACTAGGATTAGTACTACTTCCACTAGGACTCGTATTTGTCAAAGTTACGAGGATTTGTAGTAAAGTACAGTATAAACACAGTACAGTATAAACACAATACAGTATAAACACAACCACATTTGACAGTGAGACACTCCAATATGGCACCTTGGCCACACTTCTTTCTTCTTCTGTGCAGAGGGGAAGGGTGATGCTGCCAGGCATAAGATGATGATGATGTAAAGCTTAGTCACAAGCATAGCAATGACGAAAGCGCAAAATGACAGTGTTCAAAACAATGATGTTCAAGGTATTACTGTATACAGCCAGAACAATGTGAATATAAGCATTTACATGATTGATCCCGTGGATCAATTCATCAGGGTATGCTAAATGCTTCCTTATCATTTTTGTCACTTTTAGACATTGGGCCCTAGTGGTGGGTATCTGATTGTTAAGGGTCATTCCGTGTCAACTCAGCCACAAAATGGCACTTTTTGCACTCACCCCTTTTAATTTTGCTCATACTTGGCACAATAGCAGATATACATGCCAAACTTAAATTCCCAAATTATTAGAGCTGACTGACCTTTGGTTACTGAGATACAAGGTCACAAAGTTGTGACATTTTGACTTTTTTTTGCGTTAAATGACTATTTTCAAAATGGTGTAACTAAAACCTATTAAAGCTAGAACATTGATTTTGGTCTCATTTTAAAGCTCTTTAGTAGCCCCTTGTTTATTGTCTCTTGTTAAATATCTCTACTGTGAAAAATAAAAAAATCCCTTCAAAAGTTGACCTTTGACCTTGAATAAAAAAAAAATACCTTCTCCTAAAAAATTCAATTTTTTTACATTAATACCTTGAGTCATGTACAACAAAATCCCAAGAAGCTGTAAGTGGCTGATAACTAGTTCAATGTATAAAAAATAAATGAAGTTGGCATCATTCTTCAATTTTAGATTTTTTTTGTCAGTTCATTTATTTAAAAGTTCTGTTCTGATATAGTGTCAGTGAAGACTTAGTTCAACTTAACATTATTAGTTCAAAAACCTTTTTGTGACCTGTGCCAAAAGTCTTTTAAAAGAACCAGGTTAAACCCCTCGACAGCCCCAAATCTACTGGAGTAGCGCTGATCCAAAGGCCCAACTAGTATATAAGTACTGTCAACTTTACAGAGTTGACTCCTGACTTCAAGTTAAAGTTAATTTATTTTTACTAAATACATGTATAAAAATTTATTTAATAATTCATTAATTGTTCATTGTTTTCTTTTCAGGATTTTCTTTGTGCTTTTGTGATTTCAGAGTACAAACATGGAACATTTAAAACTGAAACAGAAGTGTGCTGATCCTTTGCTGTGTCACAAAGGTCAGTGTCGAAAGAAGAGTTTGAGAATTGTACCACAGGAACTTGTAAATAAGTTTCCCGATCTGCACTTAACACTACATCACAGACTTTGTAAGCAGTGTAGAGAACATCTTGAGTCCTTGCCTGAGAAAGGAATAGGCACTTTGAATTCAGACATAAATGATGATTCTTCTTGTAGTAGTGAACCACCTGAAGATCTTGAGAAAATTGAAAATGTTGACAATAGTGATGCATCAACTTCAGAGCAAAACCATGAGATGTGTACTTTGAATGCTTCTTTTGTTTCAATTGGTGAATCACCCATAAAAAAGAGAAAGCTTGTAGAGCAAAAGTCATATGGAGCTAAAAAACTAAGCAAGGTGACAGAGACAGTTAAGAAGAGAATGGAAACAGTTGCAGGAAGAGAGATTTCTGACTCACAATTTAAGGAGCCATCTGGAGATGTAGACTGTTTAGAAATAATAAATCAACTCAAGGAAAAATTCAAAAATGAAAATATTAAAAGAAGTGATAAAATAAAAATCCTCACTGTATTGCCCAAAAGTTGGAGCATTAGGAAAATTGCTTCAGAATTTAACACAACAAGGCATACAGCATCTATTGCTAAAAAAATAGTTGAAGAAAAAGGTGTCCTTTCAGACCCAAATCCAAAGGGTGGGAAAAGAATTAAACAGGATACTGTTGATGCTATTAAAGCATTTTATCTTTCAGAAGACATCAGTAGAACAATGCCAGGAAAGAAAAGACTATTGTAGTATCATTGACAATGAAAGAGGAAGGATACATTTGCAAAAGCATCTTTTACTTTGCAATTTAAAAGAAGCCTATCATATTTTCAAAGAAAGAAATCCTTTGGTTAAGGTGGGATTCAGTAAATTTGCAGAATTGTGTCCAAAGCAGTGTGTTATTGCTGGAGCAACAGGAACTCACTCAGTATGTGTCTGTACAATTCATCAGAATGCCAAACTTATGTTTGTAGGAGCTGAATTAGAAAAACTAACTGCAAATGATGACACACCTATTAAGAATGTATGTCATTGTGTTGCCTTTATGGAATGCAATCCTGCCTCACAGAAATGCTGCCTCAGACAATGTGAACAATGTGGAGATCCATCAGATTTAAAAACAGACTACTGGACATATTTACAAACAACTTCATTGATATCATAAATTTTAAAAAGTGGACCAATACAGATCGGTCAAATCTTGAATCAGTAGAACTGAATACAGATGAATATATTGACCAATTCTGTAACCAACTGAAAGAATACCAGATACATGACTTCAAGACAAAGATGCAAGCAACTTATTACCGTGAAACAAAAATGTCTTTGAAAGATGGTGAGGTCCTTGCTGTGTGTGATTTTGCTGAAAATTATTCCTTTATTCTTCAAGATGAGGTTCAGAGCTTTCACTGGAACAATGAGATGGCTACTCTACATCCATTTGTTATTTACTATAAAAAGGAAGATGAGATTGCTCACCTTAGCTTTGTTATTATTTCAGAGTGTAACATCCATAACACAGTTGCTGTACATTTGTTTCAAAAGCATCTGATAAAATTCCTAAAAATATCTCATCCATCGGTTCCATCCACAAAATAATTTACTTTTCAGATGGGTGTGCAGGACAGTATAAGAACTGCAAAAACTTTTTGAATCTTTGCCATCACAGAGATGATTTTGGAATTGAGGCAGAATGGAATTTTTTTGCAACAAGTCATGGAAAGGGACTCTGTGATGGTGTTGGAGGCACAGTTAAGAGATTAGCTGCAAAAGCTAGTCTACAATCACCTTATGATGAACAGATCCTTACTGCAGAACAGTTATATACATTTGCAAGTGAAAATATTGTAAATATAAAATGTCATTTTTCAACCAATAAAGAGCATGAAGAGGAAAGCCAACTTCTCCAAGAAAGACACTCAACTGCAAGGACTATTGCTGGTACACAGAAATTACACCATTTACAGCCAGTTTCATTGACTTCTCTTAAGGTTAAACATTATTCATTATCAGATTATTCAAATATTGAGAAAGTTACTGAAAAGGAAGAAGTTGTGACTGAGGAGAAAATACATGGTTTTGTTACTGCTGCATATGATGGCCATTGGTGGTGGCATATGTGCTGGAAAAGATACCATAGAATAGAGAAGTAAAAGTCACATTCCTTCATCCTCATGGCCCAAACCCATCATTTGTGTATCCTGGTTGACCAGATGAATTAATCTTACCATATTCAGATATTCTAACACAAGTTGAGGCATCTACTACTAATGGACGAACATACAGGATTTGCAAAGAAGTTACTTTGAAGGCATCCAAAGCTTTGGCAGATCTACAGCACAGAAAGGTAAGAATTCAAATTAAAATGGTCATGTAACTATATATATACTGCATACATTTTAAGTTGTGATAAATGGAAATCAATGAGCACTATACCTATACATATTGTATGTACAATTGTACATTTTAATATGTTACTTGTATTTGTTAATTAGGTAGCTATCTAGGTATACATTAAAAATTGTTTTCTCTTCTAGAAATCACAATAAATTGGGTGGCCCACAAGAATCTTGTCAACTACTGAAAACCATCACATACATGCACAACATACAGCCAATTACAATCCACAGTTACACAATCTTGCCTCTCTCACTAATGTCATCTTAGGAGGAGACTTCAACGCCAAGACACTAGTTGGTACCTGCATAACCAAACAACACCAGAGGCGCCAACATAGCCACACAACTAAACAGCCTCTTCATTCTTAACAATACAGAAGAACATACACATATACCACATCAAGCAGGATACTCAAACTCCTCCCCAGACATAACGTTCTGTTCCCCCTCACTAGCAACACATACACAATGGAGAACAGAAAACAACTGTCATCAGACCACCTGCCCATCATCATTACAACACATTCTACACTCTGCCCCAACAGCCTTAGGCACACTTACAGAAATTACAAGAAAGCTGATTGGGAACAGTTCAAAATATAGACTGAGGAACAATTCACCACATTAAACAGCACACCCATCATAAACATCGATACAACACTCAAGACATTTAATCAGATTATCAATAATGCAAACAAATACATACCCACGGGCAACATTAGGAAATACAACCCAAATTACACTAGAGAAATAGCCCACCTCATAAGGCAATGTAACAACCTCAAATATAACACACAAACCCACATACAGAAGCCATAAAACAGCAGATACAACAGCTCAACACAGAAATAAACAACAACTCAAAGAAAAACAAAGAAACATTCAGGAATTCATAACAACACTAAACCACTCCACAGATATATACAGGCTATACAAGACTATAAACAGCATTACCCACTCTAACAGCGGCATTCACACCTCACACGCGCTATCTGTCGCAGCCAAAATAATATCCCAACATACACACAACAAGCTAACATTCTAGTTAATCACTACGCAAAGATAAGTCACTTAAACAGAGACAACAACCAGAAACATGCAGACAGACAAACAGCCAGACACAAGAAAACCTACAGACTCGACATGACCATTACACCCTTCAATACAGACCAGACCACCAAGATCATCAAAAACATTAAGAATTCGAAGGCTACTGGACCAGACAACATATCTAACATACACCTTAAACACTTGGGCCCACAAGGAATATTAGCTCTCACAAATATCAGCACATATTCATACCAACACTGTATTATTCCTGACATATGGAAACAAGGTAAAATTATTACACTACTCAAACCAAACAAAATCCAACAGAACCAGCTTCCTATAGACCCATTACTTTACTATGCACACCTTCCAAAGTAACAGAAAGACTAATCTTACAAATCACCAACCCACACATACCACTATCGCCTACTCAACATGGATTCAGACCTCACCACTCAACCACGACATTACTCACTAACCTCAACGCAGCACATCATGGATGGCATCAACTCCAGAAGACCAGCTCAACGTACACTATTAGCAACAATAGACATTAGTAAAGCATTTGATGCTATCCCACGCTTCCCTCTCATAAACAAAATACTCAACACAAACATGCACAATAACACCAAAAGGTGGCTGAGCAACTATCTCTCAGGAAGATAATCACATGTCACATTTAATGGCAAGTCATCCAAAAACAAGCTTTTTCCGAACGGGGTCCCTCAAGGCTCTGTTCTCTCACCAACACTCTTCAACTTATACATGCATGACATTCCAACACCCATAGATAACAAGCTTACCTATCATCATATGCAGATGATATCACTCTAACATCCACCCACAACAACATCGACACCGCTACAAATAACCTACAAACATACATAAACAGTATACAAGACTGGCTCACACACATAGACTCAAAGTAGCGCCCACAAAATCAACCATCACCTTGCTTACAAGCAACACAAAAGAACACCAGGTAATTCCACAGCTTACACTAAACAACATCAACATTCCACACACCCACAGAACCAAAATACTTGGTGTCATATACAACACCACATTATCTTTTTGCAAACCACATTCAGGACATTAAAACCAAATGTACGTCAAGACTTAACACGCTTAGGTACTAACAGGCACAAACTTTGGACACCAGTAGGAACAACATCACTCATATACAAACAATATATTTGCTCAGTTATGGACTATGCTAGCCCATGCTGGGCACCCATTATCTCAAACACACACATAAACACCTTACAAACAATACAAAACAACGCACTTCGTATCATTACAGGATGCACTCAACAACACCAATAGAACACCTGCACACGAAACAAAAATACTAAAAGTTAGGGAACATTTAGACATGAGGGAACACAATTCATGGCAGCAGCGACAACTAACCCACAACACCCTTGCCACTACATGTACAATCATGCACCAACACCTCGCACCATTAAGGTAACACCAGAGAGATATTATAACGAAATACTCCATTCCATACACGCCCCACAGACATCACACAGTACAGAAAACACCCACACACACACACATCTAACCCACAAAGCACTGACACGACTCGGTCCGAATGCGGTCCTAGGTGCGAAGCCTTCACCCATTAACAGGTCAGAGATCAGCCTGAGCAGATCGGATCGAGTTAACTTAGCACGATTCCAATGTGGACATCACCCAAACTTACGGACATATAAACACAGACTAGACAACTCCATAGACGACACCTGCCACCTGTGCCAAGACACACCACAAACAATTGAACACATTATGACGGACTGTACCGCTCTAGCACAACAACGAACACAACACAACATCACTAGTGCGCTGAACCTCTGGTCCACTCCGGAGAGGGCGATCGGTTACCTGCGTGCCGCCGGCTTGCTCGATCAGGGTGGGCTGATCGGCTAAACAACAACAACAACAACAACATACAGGTGAGGTGGGTAAAGAACGAATATTTAAAAATAAGCATTTGCTTGTTTGTAGAAGGCTGCAGATAGTATGTAGATATGGGTTGTATTTGTAAGAGATTGAGCTGACCTTAGACAAAAATGGTTACTGATATACAAGGTCACAAAGTCATGACTTTTTGACAATTTTTGTATAAAATGACTTTTTTCAAAATGTTGCTTGAATTCATTATTTTTTATACATTGAACTAGTTATCAGCCACTTACAGCTTCTTGGGATTTTGTTGTACATGACTCAAGGTATTAATGTAAAAAAATTGAATTTTTTAGGAGAAGGTATTTTTTTTTATTCAAGGTCAAAGGTCAACTTTTGAAGGGATTTTTTTATTTTTCACAGTAGAGATATTTAACAAGAGACAATAAACAAGGGGCTACTAAAGAGCTTTAAAATGAGACCAAAACCAATGCTCTAGCTTTAATAGTTTTTTAGTTACACCGTTTTGAAAATAGTCATTTAACGCAAAAAAGGTCAAAATGTCACAACTTTGTGACCTTGTATCTCAGTAACCAAAGGTCAGTCAGCTCTAATAATTTGGGAATTTAAGTTTGGCATGTATATCTGCTATTGTGCCAAGTATGAGCAAAATTGAAAGGGGTGTGTGTTTTAGGTGGCTGACTTGACATGGAATGACCCTTAAAGGGGTTCATATCAAGAAAAAAAAGCCAAAAGGAAGGGGCTCTTGCCCGTACTCCCATAGCTTTTCTGCATTTTCCAGCTATCAGGGGCTCTCTTGGCTCTTTCTCCAATATCCTTTCACTGATTCTAGAACCTGACTGACCCAACTGCCACTTCTCTGCTGGAAATTTTGTATGATTATTATACTTTGCATTTTCCCCATTTTAATCATCTCTCTGGGTACTCAGCCTCCTCCTCACCAAACTTTGTGATGCAGAGATATTTTGCATTTCCCTGTCTCTCTTGGTACTCAGCCTCCTCCTCACTAAATTTGCCACAGGATGATATTTAGCATTTTATTGACGCTCATTTTGCACTCACAGGTGACTGTACATGTGGTGTACATGTGACAATGCTGCAGTGATAGTCAAGGTACCCCAACTGGGGGAAGGTGGGGTAGAGGGGGGCAACTGAATCCAACAACCTGTAACACAGACATATATATCTTGTCCCAAATTACTTGGACAGATTCGAGTATGTATATATATGTGTGTATTTGTATACATATATGTATGTTTCCTACAATATAATTTGTCTCCCTCAACATCACCATAGAAACCAGCAACACAAACCATGCTGCCAGGTGTTTAAACCATGCAATAAGCGCAGTCAGTGGTTGGTGAGTGAGAAGGTTAAAATTTAAGATATACAGTACCTTTTCTTGCCTTCATGCAGTCCTCTACTTTGCTCTTAAAGTGATCTTGTTTGTTAAAACCTTCGTGTTTCCAAAATTTAAGTTTGATAGTCCTTTCAGTTTAATTTACATTATTTTGAATTGTTTGAAATACTACCTTTGAAATCTATACTAGACCTTTAAGCTTACTGGCATTGGTCTTTGAATTTGACTCTTTATATTTTGTATTATCAAATATTTATTTAGGTTAAGGATTTGTTTATTTAATATTTGTTTGTTTGTCAGTTTTTGTTGTGTATTGGAATTAAAATAGGTTAGCCCACGTTGATAGTTTGTAGTGATCTACATTGCGCTGTAAACTAGCATCATCTTGACTTGTTGGCATTCCAATACTAGGTTTTTTGTATTTGGTGGTGGTTTTCTTTTGTTATTACCTGTAGTTGTTGCCTTGTTTATTTGAAAAGATTTGTTATTAAGGATAGGTATTTCCAACTAATATGTAAAGTTATCATTATCTAATTTATATGACACAGACTACCTTAAGTTACGGTAATTCAGCAAAAAAACCACCCTGTACTTGAGTTGCCCAAGACTGGGGCCTCATTTAGATCGCTCACACCACAATCAGAGGCAGGCACGGATTACTAATATTAGTTGGGGTATGCTCCTCAAAGATTGGTAATTGAAAATTCCCACATATCTAAAGGACAATTGAATGTGTATTCATTGACATACAGGTAATTATATTGTAATGTCTGTGTTCATAAAGATAAACAATTAATATGATCATATACAGCATTGAACTCCATGTAGTTTACTAGTTTTATACAGTAATAAGGTTCCATTATGATTACTGCAAGTCTATATGGATAGCTACCACAATACAACTTTTTATATACCCAGTACTAATGAATTTGAACCAAAAATAGACATTACACAACCAATTACAATTACATTGCAATACTTTATAATATTAAATATTTAGGGATTAGTTAGTCAAGAAAATGTAAATTTATGGACAACTTGACTTATGCTTTGTCATTTTTGTGAATGTAAAATATTTTTATATAATTACACTTTGAAATGAGTATAAATTATCATGGTGGTCAATTTTCTGTAAATATAGATTTTGTTTTGTAATGAAAATTTTAAAATTTCAAATAATCAGTAAGAGAATTGGCTAAATTTGGCCAATGCCAATGCCCAAAAATGGCCAATTCTGCCAATACCAGTGAATCAGTACAGCACTAGTTTTTATTAATTTTGCTAATTTTGAGGGCGAGGTTCTTTACTGGTAAATATACTATTCAATTTGATGTAATGACATGTGTGAGTCATTAAATCTATGATACATGTTGTTTATACCCTCATGTAATTGCAAGTTTCTTTAAAAATATCATCTTATTTGTTAAACTTTAATACAAAAAATGTCTCATCTAATTTTTTTTACAGATAAGATAGTATAATGGCTCCAAATAAGGAAATTTCATACAAAAATAGGTTGAAAATTATTGTTCTCCATAAAGAAGGCAATACTCAAAGACAAATAGCTGCTCAAGCTGGAATATCATTGTCTACTGTTTCCAAAACACTTTCTCACCACTTACAAACTGGGGATGTGAAGAACAAAACAGGTTGAGGATGGAAGCGAAAAACATCGAAAAAGGATGATGAGTGATGATGAGCAAGTGTAACAGAAAGAAGACTGGTGGGTGGGGAAGGGGAATGAGGGAGTGTGAAGGGTGGTTGTGTAATGTTTATTTTTGGTTCAAATTCACTAGTATATAAAAAGTTGTATTGTGGTAGCTGTTCATATAGACTTGCAGTAATTATAATGGAACCTTATCTATACTAATAATTGTGATGGTTGAACTGCCTGTGAACTTTTTGTTTCTTGGGGCCAGCCAAACCACTGGCCAGATTTGGATGAGACTTGGGGGATAGGGGTAACTGAGGCTGGGGAAGAACATAGGCTATGTGGTGTTGGCCACATTCTGAATTGGTTGAAAGATAGTGACATCATAGACACACCGTAAAATGGGTGGAGCTCTATCATAGACATGTCATAAAATGGGTGCAGCTCTATCATAGACATCATAAAATGGGTGCAGCTCTATCATAGACATGTCATAAAATGGGTGCAGCTCTATCATAGTAGGGTGTGTCAAATTTTTCAACTTTCAAATTCCAAATATGAGGGGTGCTAAAAAGTTGCAGCATGACTTAGGAATTCTAAAGATATTTTTTGTTAATTTAATATAATTTAGTTTTGCTTGGTAAGAAGCTACATAAAAATAGTGACTTTTTTGACTTTTCTGTGGAATTATATAATAATAATTATATATGCTGTATATATAATACACTGCTGTTTTTGCTTATTTCATAGGTTGAAACATATTCATCAGTGTGCTGAAGATTATTTGTCCATCAGTGCTACCATCCTAACCAGTGGGAATTGACCTACAATGGCTTCTAAAAGGAGGACAAGACTGGGGACATTCACACATATGAGCAATCTAATTGGAACTGGTAGAGTTTTGTTGCCCTCTGAACTCCCAACTCTGCGAGACATTCTGAAATATGGGCTACTGCTAAGAGAACAAAGTGGTGAGGATGTGAGAAACTACCCAGCAGCCAGTCTTGCAAAGGACATTTACCCTAAAGTGCTTGAAAAGTGGGAACGAGCAAACTTCTTTTGTAGCCCCCGTTGTAAATTCACGAGTCACAATCTTAAACAAGATCCAAGAGAGCTGGGAGCAGGCCAAAAACATATCTCTTGGGAGAGGAAAGCTACATGTCAGAGAGGCTTTCATTGCAAAACTTGACAAACTTTTTGACATCCTCAGTTGCAAGTGTAAAATTGTTCTCTGCTCTGAATTTGGCTGCCTTGCAGATGCTGGTTGCAAAAACGAAACTCACATTAACTGTACATGCCCTAGGGAGATGAAGATCCCTGTGAAGGAACTTGCTTTCATTAAAGGTCAGAGAGACAAGTCTGGTTCTATTGGACCACATCAGATTGGCTTGCCAGATCAACCTGAGCACAACAGACAAGTCAAAAAGCAGAAGCGGCAAGAAGACGAAAGAAGAAGGCTTGCTGAATATAAGCAGACAAGCAAGCAGATGTTTCAATGCCATCAAATGAAATAATTTTCTCTGATGATGAAAATGAAGAACAAATAGCTGATGCTCAAGATGGAAAGGATGGAAGTTATGAAGTGACATTAGAAATACCAAGCACGTCTTCAACTTCCAATAAAAAGCCAGAGTACAACACATTAGAAATACTTAATGTTGCTATGCATAGCATCAGATATGGTGTTGGCCTGCGTGCCACAGCTGCCATCACCACTGCTGCCTTTATGGATGCTGGCTTGATCACTGAAGAAGACAAGAGACTTGTAGTTGATCACAATAAAGTCAAGATGGCCCAAGAAAAAGTTGAGATCCCTGGATCAGGAATTTGATGATCTTTGTAAGAAGGGTGAAATTGACTGCATCTTCTTTGACGGCCATCAAGATACAACTAAAGTTATGCTGAAAGCAGACAATTCAGATCGTCAGTTCCCCAGCATCATCAAAGAAGAGCATTATTCTGTGTGCAGTGAGCCAGGTGGAAGATATCTCTACCACTTCACTCCTGAGAAAGGCTCAATGAGAAAAACCTGCTGAAGTTATTGCTGATAATCTTGTAGATTTCATGAAGAAGAAGGGCATTGATAAAAGCCTGCAGGCCATTGGAGGTGATTCTACAAATGTTAACACTGGCTGGGAGGGTGGTTCCATGCATTGGGTAGAGGTCAAGCTTTGCCATAAGCTGATCTGGTTGGTTTGTGCCCTCCACACTAACGAGTTACCCCTGCGACACTTGATCACAGCACTGGATGGGAAGACCTTGTCTAACAACAAGTGGACAGGTAACATTGGCAAGATGCTAGACACTGCAACCGAACTTGAAATTGATCCTTCATTCACCAAACTCTCAATTGGAGAGCCTCTTATTTCACTAAGTGACAATGTCGTAAAGGATCTCTCTACTGATCAAGCGTACGGGTATAGGATCACACAGGCCATAAGGACAGGAGAACTTCCCACAGATCTGGCCCTTCTTGAAATTGGTCCAGTGAGCCATTCAAGGTGGTTGACAACAGCAAACAGGCTTTGTCGCATATGGGTTTCAAAACATGGCCTTAAAGGCAAAACCCTCAACAACTTAAGACTGATAGTGGAATACATTGTTGGTGTGTACTACCTAGTGATGCGAGTCATTTTTTATTGTGTCATTTTTTTTGTTTAAAACGAAGATAGTCTGTTTTTTTTTGTTTTTTATTGTTTTAGACTTATTGCATATTTTTCTTCTTTTAATCTAATAAGTATATTAGTATTACCTATAATTTACTATACTACCATGCTTATACGGTTATACCTAGTATATATAGTCATCTTTTAGAAAAACTGAATCACACAAAAAGTATATAATAGAAAGGAAAAACAAACCCTCATTTTTTATATGTATATATATTTTTTAACTAGAACATAAAACATTCTTCCTCGTTTCAAACAATATACATAATTGTGATTGGCAAGAGTACCAGTATATATATTCCAGATAGAAAAAAAAAATATTCACCTTTTTTGAACTGTTTTGTTAACCTAATGTTGTTTAACCTTCATTTCCATGGAAGAATCATCACTAGATTGGGTAGAGCATATATGCTAGTTTCAATATCACAGGTAGCTACTGGTATAATATACATAATAAAAAATACATAAACTGGTATAAAACAATATATATAATTGTGATTGGCAAGAATACCAGTGTGCATATATATATATTATATATATATATATATTATATATATATATATTATATATATATATATATATTCCAAATAGAAAAATAAAAAAATAAAAATATTCATCTCTTTCTTTAACCTTTGTGTTAACCTAATGCTGTTTAACTTTCATTATCTGATTCTATTTCCATTGAAGAATCATTATCACTAGATTGATTAAAGCAAATAGTTTCAATATCACAGGTACTGGTATTTATTGCAGATTTGGATGTTGACAAAGCCAATGTAGCACCATGTTTTACTTCACTTTCTTGGAATTTTGCATTTTGGGATATAAATACTAGCTTTGCTGCTCTGTGCGTAATCGGTTTCTTTTGGCTGTATGGATATTACTGTATGTGCTAAATGATCTCGGAGGTAATGAAAGGGCGAAATAGAGGTGTATGAGTTTGTGTAGGTATATATGTGAGTATGCATGCGTACTTGCGTATGTATCTGGAATTCTGGATGTATGCGTGTGTATGGGGTATACAATAGATAAATATGTATATATAAGTATTTATATTATATTGGTATATATGTATATGGGTGTATGTGTATGTATATATATGGATGGTCTCAGGGGGAAAATATGTCATCACAGGTCTAAAGGATAGTTAAGTGGGAGATTCAAAATCCGAGGCATGGATGGGAGAGTCCTGGAAAGGTTGGACAATGGGCAGTCAGCTCCCAGCCAGTGTTCTCACAAGTTTAACGATCTCAAGATACAAGACTTTCAGTGCAAGGAGGAGGCCAGTTTTTTCTGTAAATAGGCTGAAAAGGACATTCTATACTGGTACCATATGGCCTATTTTATTATTTATTTATTTATTTTTATAATATATATCATTGCAAAAGTATACCTTATAATTAAATTGGCAATATCTATATTAATTATTAAAAAAAACAAAAAATGACAACAAAACAACAACATTGACACAAAAAAACTGGTTTTTTAACATCACTAGTACTACCCCTGTTGGTTCAACATCAAAGTAAAACACACTCGGGTGGAAGGCCCACGCCACATCTTGTTTCAGCTGCGGCTAGTTAGGCTGCAAAAGAAGGCTGTAGCGGATGCTGTTTTGCCAACCATCAAGCGCTCAGCATGGTATGCATTCAGCGAAATGATAATCCAGATACACTTGTGCTCAGATGACAGTGAGGAGAGGAGAGCTGGTGTCCAAAAGATTGTTGACATGAGGGGTGGAGATGATGACACACTTGGAGATCTTTCTGTACATCCCAGGAAGACACCTTCCATCAACCCCAGTGCTTCTTCCGTGTTGGAGCTGACAGACTGGTCTGACGGGGTATTTGAACCTCCTTTGACATGTAAACTGACTACAGCGGAAGTAAAGAAGTTCTTTGACAAGCCTATGCAAGTTCCACAGTGGCCCTGTCATGCTCAGTCAATAGAGAGGTGTGTGAAACAAGTCACAGAGGCAGCAGGCAGGGTGTATACTGTATACACATGAGAAACATGAGGGCTATATCAGAGGCCAAGAAGCAAGTCGGCTGATGTCCAAGAATGAATCAAAGCAAGACTTGATGAAACTTGTTTAAATATTTTTTTACTGATGTCATTACTTTCTAATGTTGTTTTATGATTACAAGGATATGTTTTATGATTACTAGGATATGTTTTATGCAGAGAAACTAAAATTTTTATAGCATTACCTGACATTTTGAGAAGCTAAAATTAATAAATGTTTTCCGAGAGCAATTTATGTGCTTTTTAATCAAACGTAGATTTACCAAGCTAAGTGTTGAGCAATCACAAAAATAATAGCAGATTTGAATTCTTCACATCCAAAAACATATTTTTAAAACCCCTCAGTGAAGGAATTGGCAAAAATTAATTTTCACCTCCCAAATTGACACACCCTACTATCATAGGCATGTCATAAAATGGACAGAGCTTCAGCATATATATATATATATATATATTATATATATATATATATATATATATATATATATATATCCCCGCAAGGGGGTTCTAAGCTCGTGCTCTTGAGTGCTCTTTGTGCTCGTTTGTACGTGCTTGTTCCTGGAGGTTTCACGTGCGCCCTCCCGGCCCTAGCACCCAAGGATGATGGGGCTCGACCCTGCAGTCCTTGTCATCCTTGGTCTTTTTCCACTTCGACTGTCCCCTCCACCCTTTCTTTTTCCTCTGTCTTTCCTCCCACTTTTTCTTTGTTTTTCCGCTGAGATATGCCCTTTAAATAGAGGCGAATCGGTTCTTCCTGAACTAAAAAAAAAAAAAATATATATATATATATATATCATATATTATATATTATATATTATATATGTATATATATTATATTATATATTATATATATATATATTATATTATATATATATATATATATATATATATATATATATATATATATATATATCCCTTTGCTTTGTCCGGAGCTATAGGGCGCGTCCCTCTGTGGCGAATGTGGGAATACACCTTTCTTCGGTGTAAGGGCTTTCTCTGCCCTCGTGGACCATTGGGCCCGTTTGGGGACCTGGCTGATCTCCTGCTTCTTTTTCTTTCTTTCTCCTTTAACCCATTCTTTCTGGCTTTTCCCTGTTTTTTTTTTTGCGTTGTTCTTTGGACCTTGATTTTGACCCTTTCCTTGGCCCTTGGGTGTGGGAGGTGGTTGCCCTGCACCCTTGTCGCTTTCCAACCAACCCAAACCCTGTCCCTGCCACTTTTCACAGCGCGTTGGATGAGAGTGGCCGCCTTTCAGGGACAGGGACTGGGTGCGGGTGTATCTCCCCCTGCGTGACATCCATCGGCGGTGGGACCAAGTGTGCCCACACTTCGCCTTTCCCTTGTTGGAGTCGGTGGTGGCTGGATGCACGCGGGGGATGAAGTTCTTTTTTATTTAGCTATGGACACTTCTTCCCCCCGGCTTACGACTACTGCTTCTCATTCCTGGACTACTCTTTCTCTCAACACTCGGGTGGTGGGCAACCAGGCCCTCGAGTCCTTTACTACTGGAAGACCGCAACCTAATGGGGTTGACCCCCCTGTGGAAGCGGAACGCTTGCACTCTCCTTTTCCGTTGCTGACCCCAGTCCATCCCTCGATTATGCCCTTGGACCTACTCTCTCTAGAGCAGGGGCCTCGCCCCAGCCCACTTCAGCCACCTTCGGGCAAGTCAAGTTCCACCGAGGACTTGCCCCCACAACCCGGCTTCTTGCTCTCCCCATATGCCCACCTCCCTGCGGAGAGAGCCTCGCGGCGGACGGGGGAGCCGGCATTCACGGCCGTCCTACCGACCGTTGAATATTCCAGTACATTTCGACTCTACAGCCTCCCTCTCCCTTCCAAGTATCCACAAATTCCTGGTGATTCGGCCTACATCTGGGTCCCTCCCGAACAACTCTGAACGGACGTTCCAGGCGATCCGAACCCACAGCAACTCCAGCCGCTATGACGTACGCCCACAGAGGGATGGCTCCCTCCTCGTAAAATCACGCTCAGCCGCAGAGACGAAAGCCCTACTCTCCATCACAGAGGTCCTTGGATGCTCGGTGTCCGTTTCCCCACACCCTCGCCTGAACCGGAGTCAGGGCACTATTTACGCCACCTGCCTACTGTCGGTCGCAGTGAACGAGCTCCTGGAGGATCTCGCACCACAAGGAGTTACTAAGATCTGTCGTTTCACATCCCGACAGGGAGGCACCCCCTCCCCCACCCACGTCTGCTCCTTACTTTTAACTCACTAATCCCCCCTGGCCGTATTGTATGGGGTATGGGAGACCGCGCCTCATGCGAGTTTTCTATCCGCCCATACGTCCCAGACCCGACCCGTTGCTTCAAATGCAATAAATTCGGACACGTCAGCTCCGCTTGTCGACAGCCGCATCCATTATGTGTTCACTGTGGACGACTCGCCCACCCTGACAGGTGCCCCAACACACCCAAATGCTCGAACTGTGAAGGCGCACATCCCTCTTCATCCCGAGAATGCCTTTTTTTCAGGTTTGAGAAGGAGGTCTGATGCCTACAGGTGACGGACTTCCTTAGCCCCTGTGAGGCACGCGACAGGGTGCGGAGTCGGGAGGTGAGGCCGGGGGTGTCCTATGCCGCTGCTCTCGGCTCTATCATCTCGGCATGCCGCCCTGGCCTGCCGCCGAAACCCCCCCCAGCCACTGCTTCCTGTTCCCCACATAGCAAATCCTCGCAGGACCCGACGGTCCCCTGTCCCCCCACCGTTCCTCTTCCCTCACCTCACCTACCACGAATCCCCCAGGAGTCTGGGACCAGGGTTTCCAGGTCCCAGCCCTCAAACCCTGCCTTCCCAGTACTCCCTGTACACGCCCGAACCTGCCGCCCGGAGCAAGCCGTCGAGGCGGAGACGCCGGAGCGTGTCACCAGACCCTCCGGCCTCCCAACGTCTCTCTCCCTCTTCCCCTAAGACCAAGAAGACGGCTCGGACCCTTACAACCGCCCACCACGCCCACTATGTCCATCTCTCCCCATCGTAGAAGTCCCACTGTTCTACCCCCACAGACTCTGACAATAGTGGCCGAAATCCACGACCCGCCCTGTACGACGAGACCTAGCCCAGTGGATCCAGTGGATGCGGCTCTGGCGCAGCTGCATGGTGTGACCGAGGGAAGCTCGGCTGTGCCCACGCCCATGAGTCTCCTGGATCTGCCCTTGCCTCCTGGTGCCATTTTCTCCACCCCTCCATGAGACCACTCTGGTTCACCTCCTTCCACCCCCATCGTACCTACCCCCCCAACATCCCCCCCCCCCTTATCAGCTACCCTGAGTACGCCCTCCCTCCCACCCGCCCGGTCTTTTTGGTACCCCCTGTCACCACCTAGGGTCCGCCGTGAGACCCCGGACAGGCGGGGTAGCGCCCCTTTTAGGGTTAACCTGCCCCCCCCTGGCCCGACCATAGAAGCCCGACAAGGCACTTCCGACCCGCTCAGCCCACGATGTTCCTCTGCCTGCCGTGATCCACGCCTCCGTCTCGCTCGGCCGACTCGACCCCGCAACCTCCGCAGGGTTCGACAGGCCGACCGATTCCTTCCCTGGTGAACGGTAGATAGCCAGCCATGCTCCCGACCCAGCCTTCAGTTTCGCGAACTCCAGATCCCCTTCACACTCCAACCCCTAGCGCCTATACCTTTACCCATCCCCCTTCATCAACTAATGGATCCCCCGAAAACCACGATAGTCCACTGGAACTGTCGAGGAATCTTTGCAAACATGAAGGCCTTAACTCCTTGATTGCCACTTCCCGTCCGGTGTGTGTCTGTCTCCAGGAGCTAATCCCTGGGACCAGGTCCATGCCCTGCCCCACTGGTTATTTCTGCGTCACCACCCCGCCTCCTACCTGCACTCGAAGGGGAGCTGCCATCCTCGTCCACCACGCAGTCCCCTTCTACAATCTCTCCATCCGGTCCCCGCTACAGGTGACTGCCGTCCGGCTCTCCCTGGATAGACAGTACACCATTTGTTCAATCTACCTTCCCCCCCATGCTCAAGTCTCCCGCGACGACCTGGTGGAAGTCGTGGAACAACTCCCCAGGCCCTTCCTACTACTGGGCGATTTCAATAGTCGTCACCCCTTGTGGGGCGACACACACACCACCTATATGGCCCCAACCCTGATATCCGTCATGACCGAGCTCTCCTTCGAGTGCCTCAACGATGGCTCTCCAACATTCTACCATGCCACCACCTGCACTCCATCCTGTATAGACCTGTCCCTCGTATCAACTGATGCCCTCCTAGACTTCACGTGGCAAGTCCTCCAAGAGGACTATGGCAGTGACCATCTCCCCATTCTACTCACCCTCAATCGACCCGACCAGACCGTACGGGTACCGGTAAGGTGGGTTACCACCACGCGAATTGGGCCCGCTTCCGCGACAACACATATACCACCCTTACAACTGCCCACTTCCCATCCATCGACGGGTGCGTCGCATACTTCGAGTCCGTCGTTCTAACGGCCGCAAGCACAAGCGTACCACAATCCTCCGCCTACCCCCGCGCCCGACGGGTTCCTTGGTGGACCCCGGAGTGCGCGGAGGCCGTGCGCGCCAAGAAGAAGGCAACTCGGCGCTTTTACCGGACGCGACTCCCCATCCATCGCACGGAAATGCAGCGGGTCAGGGCCATCGCCGCCGCACAATGAAGACAGCGCGCCGAGCCTCTTGGCGTGCCTTTGTGTCCGGCATTACCGTCAACACACCTTCGGCTACCATCTGGAAGAAGGTGCGGGGCGTCGAGAGGCGACATGTCTCCTCCCGACCCCCGGTCCTCCGGACAAACGACGGACTCCTATGTGAGCCCAAGTCGGTGGCAGACCACCTTGCTTCTACCTTCGCCGCCGTTTCTTCCTCTGCAGCCAATCCCGTACCCGCCCCTGACGATAGCCCCTCCCCACCGTCCATAGACAGCACCTACAACCGATTGTTTACCATGCGTGAACTACAGACGGCACTGGCCTCTCGGCGATCCCCTTGCCCCGTCCCGGACGGTATTCCATACGGCATGATCCAACACCCACTCTACCTTACAAATTTTCCTGCTAGACTTATACAATCGCATATGGATAGAGGGTGCCTTCCCCTTTAGGTGGAAGGAGGCCCACGTCATCCCTATCCCCAAGCCCGGCAAAGATCCCCTGGACCCCACAAACTACAGACCAATCGCCCTGACATGTTGTGCCTGCAAGATCCTCGAAAAAATGGTCGCTACGCGATTATCGTTCGTCCTTGAACGTGCCAATTCCTTCCCGTCTACCCAGTCCAGCTTCAGACAATTCCGCTCCACCACTGATCCCCTCCTGCTTCTCAGCCGAGACATACAGGATGCCTTCGACAAGCTGTCAGTTTTCTTCGACATCCAGAAGGCCTTTGACACCACCTGTCGAGCAATGATCCTCGGTCAGCTCTGACATCTGGGCCTTGTCGGTGCCATGCCTACCTTCATCAGGGGCTTCCTTACTTCTCGGACCTTTAAAGTCCGGGTGGGCTCAGTCCTCTCTGACACCTTTGTGCAGGAGGACGGGGTCCCACAGGGAAGCATCCTCAGTGTTCTCTGCTTCTCTGTTGTGATGAACACGGTCTCACAATGCCTTCCACCTACAATCCGCTCTCCCATCTACGCGGATGACCTTGCAATCTACTTCGCAGGGCGAGAACCATCTGTCGTTCAGCGGAAAATGCAGCTCGCCATCTACCGGGTGGAGAGGTGGGCGACGTTGGTGGGTTTCCGCCTCTCCATCCCTAAGTCCAAGTGTATGGTCTTCAGTAGAAGAAGACCCACAACCCTTCCTCTACCCTCTGTTACATTATACGGCAGTCCTCTTGAGGTGGTACCTTCCACGCGTTTTCTGGGCATGACCCTAGACCGACGGCTCAATTGGGTTCCCCATCTCAAGCACTTAAAGCAATCCCTTCGACGCCCCCTCGCTCTCCTGGATCACCTCTCTCACACCACATGGGGTGCAGATCGACGCTCTCTTCTTTGCCTTTATACTTCCATAGTACAGTCGAAGCTGGACTATGGTAGCGCAGTTTATGGTTCAGCCTCCAACGCCCGCCTCCGTATCCTGGACCCGGTACTTAATAGAGGCCTCCGCCTCGCCACTGGTGCTTTCCGCTCCTCCCCAGCCTCCAGCCTCTATGTGGAATGTGATCATCTCCCTCTCGCCCTCCGACGGGGTCTACTCCTCATGCGGACATACCTCCATGCACAGAGGCTACCTTCTTCGCTTCTGGGCACGGCGGTTTTAGAACTACCACCTCAGGGACGGAGCTGGCACTTCACTGAAGCGTCCGCTCTTTCCTTGATCTTTTCAACATGCCCGCCCCCTCAGTTATCCCCATTTCATTCAGCATCTACCCCCCTGGATCCTAACCCCTATCAAGTTCTGCAAAGATCTGTGTTTCCCTACCGAAGACTACCACGAGCGCCATGATATACAGGTCACTTTTCCGTGAACACGCAACCCAACACCCGGACGCAATCGCCATTTACACGGATGGTTCCCGCTCGGAAGCTGGTGTGGCCTCCTCAGCGGTGATTCTGTCCCAGCCGCTCTCCCGGAGCGTCGGCCTGCCCCGCGAGGCCTCCGTTTTTTCGGCGGAACTTTTTGCCATAACGGAGGCCCTCGATATTGTGCGCACCCACTCTGCCAGCTCTTTTGTCATTTATTCGGATTCCCAAAGTGCACTTCTCTCCCTAGAAAGATTTAACTCCCCTCACCCGCTCGTCTGTACCATCCAGCAGACCTTCCACTCTTTAACGATCTTCCAACATAAGACAATCGCATTCTGTTGGGTCCCGGCTCATGTCGGCATCCAGGGTAACGAGGCGGCGGACCGCACAGCAAAGACGGCCTGCTTGCTGCCGGCCTCCTCCCGACCCCTCCCCTTCTCCGACTTCTTCCCGGTTTCCGCTCCCACTTCCGCTCCATATGGCAGCGGGAATGGGACCAGGCCACACAAAATAAACTCCACACGATCAAACCGCACATAGGACACTGGGCTTCTTCATTCCACCGGTCCCGCCATAAAGAAGTAATCCTAGCCCGTCTCCGCATAGGTCACACCCGCATCACCCACGGACACCTTATGGCGAAATCGCCAGCCCCGCTTTGCTCTACCTGCCATACCCCTATCACTGTCTTACACCTTCTGGTGGAATGCTCAAAGTTGGCCGCTCTCCGTCGCAGGTGTTTCCCTCTCTCGGCCGAAAACCCCATACCCAACTGCCTACGATCTATACTCGCCGACGGCCCCCACTTTTCAGCAGAAGCCGTTCTCCTCTTCCTTACTCACTCCCATCTGCTCCATCGTATCTGAAACCGTACCCCTCCTACCCATTATCCATCGACTGACCCTTACTCATTCCCCTAGTCTACCGCCCCTAGCACAGTGACATCACCCACTCACTGCCTCGCCGAGATATGTACCGTCTCTTTAGGTACGAATCGGCGGTAAATCTGGAAAATAAAAAAAAAATATATATATATATATATATATATATATATATATATATATATATATATATATATACAGGGTGTCCGAGAATTATCTGTACAATTTTTGGCTGTTATTAAAAGTCAACCATGAAGTGTAGAAATTCCAGTGTTATCCCATTTTACAGAGAATCTCATTACTTTTTTTCTGATACCAAATTTTGACAAGTTTTTTAGAAATTCCAGTGTGTCCGAACATTATCTGTACAATTTCATCTTTTAATAAAATTCTTGATAACACACGGAAAATTCTTAAACAAGATTATTTAGAATCTGTATTTTCAAAAGTTTCTTTTATTAAAGTAACGTTGTTACAAACATTCGATATGTGCACCATTAGTGATTCGCAAAACATCCAATCGATACTCCAAATGTTGCCATGTACGCTGCAGCATATCCACATCAATTCGCTCAATAGCAGCTGTGATTCTTGCTTTTAAATCATCAATGTCTGTCACCCGCGTACATTTCTAAAAAACTTGTCAAAACGTGGTATCAGAAAAAACTTAATGAGATTCTCTGTAAAATGGGACAACACTGGAATTTCTACACTTCATAGTTGACTTTTAATAACAGCCAAAAATTGTACAGATAATTCTCGGACACCCTGTATATATATATATATATATTAGGGTGGAGCAAAAATACTTTTTTTCTAGTATGAAGTTCTAATAGTGATTAAAAGTTGCATTTAGTGGCCAATATATACCTGCCAAAATACGAGTTCATTTGTTTAATATTTTCAGCTGCCACCAGGGGGCTAAAATTAACACAATTTTGGGTAAAAGGAAAAAAATGCTTCTATTTTAGGTTTATCAAACTATTATAAAATTTTATCTTAGAATTATCTAATAGTTTGATTAAGATTCTTAAATGATAAGAATTCGTTTTGTAAAAATGCCTTTTCATATGCTTAATATCTTCAGCTGCCACAAGAGGGCTGAAGTTAACTTAAAAATGACAATTAAGTATGATTCTGTATTTACTTGAAAAAAGGAACAGTAATAAATTAGGATGTGTCTCCTCCTTTATACTGGCTTGAGACAGTTAAGAAACGTTATTTCGTGCCTTAGCGGAGTTACCACCCTTTCCCCAACCAACCTCCCTCTAGAAAGGGTTCTTGCTGAAGACTATTTAGTAATTTGCTTTTGTGTCAAATTTTGGCTGTTTTTTCCTTGATTCTAATGTAGCACGAATCCAACTGTCTCTGTTTGTAGGTTCTGCTATCTGAAAATCTTGCCACATAATGAGATCTGTATAGTCTTTGGCATAAAAAATTATTTCTGGCACCTTAAAATACCTGATAACATCTGTTTCTTGAATGCATGCCCTTGCTTTTATGATACGCCTAAATCCCAACTGACGCACATGCTCCCTTTCATCAGCTATCATTGCAATGAGAATGTTTTCTTGATTTGTGTAATATGCATTTCGCTGAATGACTGAGTCATGTACTCTCCTAAGCTCTTCACGGAGATACCGGCTTCTTGCAATCATATGCCACATATGTTTAGCACCATATTGGCATAATGGTTTACGCTTTATCTGAAACCACATTGGTGCGTATACCCTAACAATGAAAGTAGCTAATTCTTGTAAATTGCCTGAAAGATTCTCTGTGCTTGCATATAACCGCAGAGTCCTGTTTGCTGTGGTGAGCCACCTTGAATGTGATATATTGCCTGGACTCTTATGACTAAGACTCTTTGAGAATGTTCCACTTGATATAGCCTTGTGAATTTCAAGAAGGTATTTCTGGTCAGTACTTATGTCATCTACATCAACTTCACACATGTCCTCTTGAATTTCAATGGGTTTGAAGTTAACTATGGGAAGCTTTTCACAGTCTGAAAGTGCTCGGCCAATTTCTCCTGAAAATGCTCTTGGTCCAGTAGTGGTACCATCCAAGTGATGAAACAGATGGCGCAATGGAAGTTCATTAAGGTGTAAAAGGCATATCAGCCACTGCAATGGCTTATTAAAGGCTTCTTCCAGTAATCTTATTGTGCCTCCAATACTACCAGTGTTAACCACTGTCGAATCACAGCCAACCGCAACGATGTTCCCTATATCAACATTCCTTTCTTTCAAGCAATTCACTAGCGCTGTGCAAATGTATTTAGCTTTGCCACTGGAAGGTGTCACATGTGCAAAGTACAGAGAGTGTGGTTCAGATATTATGCTGATATGCTCTTCGTGTTTGGTTCTTTGGTGGTTAGAGCCATCACTCTCCTGGACTTGAATCATTGTTTTATCCTTTCTGCCATCAAAGTATAATCCCCGCATGGTTTTTGGCTCTACTATCTGTTGTAGTTCCTTTCTCTGTTTTTGTCTTTCACGTCTTAGCTTACTTCTGTCTATAATATTCTCTTTGTCTTCGGGAGTAACAATTTTAAGATCTGCCAATACTGCAGAAGCAATAGCAGCCCCAGCTCTGTCCGACATTTTAAATCTATCACAAGTAATTGCTAATGAAGGCAGTGGCTCACGCATCTGTTGTTCTGATATTACATATTGAGTCGAGGTTGTATCTTCCTCATTATCTTCAGATATCTCTTCTAGTTGTTGAAGTTCACTTGTCTCTGTTTCGATTTGTAAGTTGGACGTATTGGTTATAGCAGCACTAGTTGTTTGTGAGGATTCCAGATGTGCTTTTTCCATTTCCTTTCGATGTTCTCTTGCTTGTAATCGTCTTGTGTGTGCTATGTCAATGCTTCCTATCACCATTATTCTGCGTGTTCGTTGGTCATTTAAAAAATCCTGCTCTTTTGGAGGGACTTTCTTACTCTTTTCACATGAGCATCTCCTAAACTCCTTACATTTGCAGGTGCAGATGTCAAACAAAGTGCATTTTGAAGAGTTTTCAAATTCTTCAAGCTGATTTTTGTACTTAGGCTGATCCTTGCGTGACTTGTATGGCTTTAATAAGGACCTGTATTTATCATGGTACACTCGCATCATCTGTAAAACGCGTGTATGTGAAACTATTGGCAAAGAGGCCTTCTTCCAAATATTTTCTACCTTTTTGGAAACTGCCTCTGCTATTTCAGAAAATGAAGGCTCCTTGTTATTCATCTGCTCCTTCACTAAATGTTTTGTGAACAGGTAATCTTTCATAATGCAGTTATAAGTTGGTAGTTAAATATCACTCATCTCACAAGGTACTTCAAATATGGCACACTTCATATGTTCTCTGTGAAATGTTTATATTTAGTATTTGATGCCATAATATTTTTAAGAAAAATTCACAATCACAAAATATCCTGTAACATCAAAACATTATATAATTAATATATATAATATATTTTATAAGTATATATAATATATTATATAAATATATAATATATTATATAAATAAACTAAAATTATATAATACATTATAACAAGCATTTTATAATAAAATCAATATTATCTCTATATAAATCACTTTAAAATTAAGTTTTATAATATTCCGATCAACTGAGCAACTAGGCCTACTACCTAAGAAGACAAGTGTTAACACACTGTTCTAATGACTCACAGAAAGAAATTCTTCACACCAAAACCCTCCCCAAACCCTCCCCCACAACATTCAGTGTAGTCTCAACATGACTCAGTTACTCTAAATTGTGTTAACTTCAGCTCTCTTGTGGCAGCTGAAGATATTAAGCATTTGAAAAGGCATTTTTACAAAATGAATTGCTATCATTTAAGAATCTTAATCAAACTATTAGATAATTCTAAGATAAAATTTTATAATAGTTTGACAAACCTAAAATAGAAGCATTTTTTTCCTTTTTACACAAAATTGTGTTAACTTTAGCCCCCTGGTGGCAGCTGAAAATTTTAAACAAATGAACTCATATTTTGGCAGGCATATTTCGTCCACTAAATGCAACTTTCAATCACTATTAGAACTTCATACTAGAAAAAAAGTATTTTTCGCTCCACCCTAATATATATATTAGGGTGTGTTTATGGTATATGGTGAAAAATGCAAAATGAAAATGCAAGGGAGCGGAACCCTTTATTTTGTGAGGATACATGAGAAAACAGAACAGGCAAAATTTCTTTGTAATCCAACAACATTTAGAGGTTGCCCACAGCTGATAGGTATTTTCAATTTATAGGGCAATGGAAATTTTAATTCTCAGTTTAAATGATAAATTGCATCTCCAATATACATCTCCAATAAGTATTCAGAACAAATATATCGTGAGTATATTCACTAAATTCATAATTAACGATTAAAGTACATGACACCTCGAGTGTTGGCGTTCATTTTTTCATCAAAGTGGCTTTGGAGGCTGTCAGCAAGACTTTACGATGTTCTTCGATGATTTGAATCATGAACTGCATCTGCTCTTCGTTCCGAGTCCTTCCAGCCTTCGTAAATTCTTGAATCAATGCTATGCCTCGCTCTGCTGCATCATTCACTACATTTAAGGAATCCACCCTGATCTTTGCTGAACCAAAGCTGGTGTTGTTTTCCCAGTTTGATGGATCATCTTGCAGGAAATTGACCGGAAGATCTAGAAGGGTGAACAGATTGTACGTATTGGAAGAGCAAAAGTCTGCCAGGGTCTTTCCTCTTGGATCTGGAATCCAGACTCGTCGGGGGGGAGCTTCTGACCCTTCAACAGAATTCATATTCTCTACCATTTTCCGCTTCTCATCATCATCGACTGCAGGATCGAATAGTGCAAGGCCCACGTTTACCTCATTGAGGTACCAGAGATGCCGATTAAAACTCTTGTACCCAGCGGCGTTGGTGTTTTGCAACTTTTGAAGGAGGGCTAAGTCACTTCGTGGAGCGCTTGCTGCTTCTCTTGCTGAAAACCACGGAATGACGTAATCTTGAGCAACGAAGAGACAGAAGTCCCGCAACCCAGAAATCAGGCGGTCACTGCTACTTGCTCCACGAGATGTTGAAGGACATTGGCTGATGTGCATCGTGAACTGGTATCTGAACATCCAAATCTTGAAAGAGTAAATTCCACGCGCCATCCACCATGCTCGGTGCAAAGCCCCTGGAGCCATGAACACAGGACTCCGACGTCCGTGAGGTACTCCTCCCAAGAAAATGACTACAAGTTCAAGAAGCTCTTTGTAGTCATCTCTGGGATGCTTCACTTTCAGAAGGTCATTTGCTTCATGAATCATCTTCTCGGCCCAGGGACTGATCACTGCAGCCGCGTCCTCTTCGTCCGCGGCAGTGGAGTATTCATTCAATTTCAGTTGCGGCCAAACATTACGGAAGCTCTGGAAAATCGTAATCTCAGGTCCTTTGGAAAGGTCTCCAACAAGGAAAGAAAATACTGCTTCAAGCAGCAGTTCCAGCATGTGATGTCGACACACAAAGTAAATCATTTCACGCCCGAGAGCCTGCTCTACTCGCACACACACTCCTCCATGGATGCCGGTGTTGGTGGCTGTCGTGTCAAAGCAAAGAGCTTTGATCTTCTGGCCAAGATCCCAGTTTTCGATGGTTTCGATGATGACGATTGCTGTCCTTTCTGCCTTGGAGTTTGGGGATGGCTAGAATCTTGCTCATCCCATCCCCAGTAACTAAGATGGCTAAACGGTCGATTTTGTCTCTTCCCATTAAGTCTGCCATAAGTTTTCCATCCCAGTGAAGAACAAGAGGGCATTCAGGCTTGTAGGAAGCTCTCACCTCTGCTTCGTGGGCTGATCTGTACCTGGATCTGCTGGCCCGAATAGCACTTGGACTGAGGCACATCTCACTTATGTCCTGACCCATTTGCATGCCAAAGGGGATGAGAACACGAGCAGCTGCCCTGTCGCTCATCCGCGTGCGGTCCAATGCCGCAGCGACCTCCGAACTGATTGCCGTTGTCCCACGGCGATGTTTTGGAGCCGACGATGTAACTGGCTTTCTTTCGGGACTTGTTTCCTCACTTGATGACGCTGACGATGAGGTTTCCATAACAACGGTAACAGAGATTTCTTCCATTTCCTGCACATGCCTGTCTTTCCGCTTCAATTCCTGATCAGTTCTTTCTTGGGCCCTTGCGACTTTTTTGGCAATCTTCTTGTCGACATTTCCAATCCTTCCTCTCCGACCCTCCTCCCTTTGAGCAAGCAGGAAGTCCTTGTCCTCCTAAATTTTGATAAGATTTAGGGCATTTTGGTGACCAATGTCGAAAAGGTTGTTCAAGCTTGACCTGAACGCAGCTTGGTTGTCCAAATTGGTCTTTGTTTTCCGCGAAATTCTCTTCTTCAAACCCTGCCATTCGTCATGCAATTTCCGGACGTGCTTCTTGACGTCGTGCGGATGTTTTGTCGGTAAACCTTCTGTCACCCAGATTTCAATGATGGCTTGTGATGTCGAGGACACACACTCAGCTAAGGATTTCTTCTCTTCATTGTGGAGATGGAAAAGGTACTTCAATACATCACCTCTTGAAGGTAATTGCTGACCGGCAATAGTAGGACTTGATGACCCCTCAAGCCAGATTGATTTCTTCGATCTTGTACATGCCGCCATCGTTCACCAGTTATCTGTGAATAAGACAAAACAGTGAAATTGGTAAGTTAATTTAACCCATTCATGGATAAAGTACCTCAGGAAAATGTGTAGAAATAAGCCACCCTCTTTGTAACCGTAATCTGTGTTCAAACAATGATTGGCTGATAACCCATGAACACAATATGTATTAAAATTATAATAATTTTGCGAAATCATGCATACATAACCATTTACAGTATATCCAATCCATATATAAATTTAAAATAATCTATGGTACACTAAACTATTTCACTCAGACGATGCGAAAAAAGATGATTGCAATATGCTGAAGCAGAGAGCGTCCAAAATTTTATACGCATAAAAATTAAACCTTATAACTATTTTTGGAAACAAAAATATTGCCGGTAAAACAAGTCATTATACTTACAAACAATTCATAATACCATCCATTACAGTGCTAAGTAAAAAAAACGTTTGAAATATATGAATTATTTAAATAACACTTACCGTTATGAGAACTGTGATGCTTCTTGGCCACCATTACGTAAATGCATGAAAGACGTGAGTAATTAAGAGAAAACGATTTAGAATTAAAGAAAATTCATTTGTTGGTATACTGAAGTAACGAAATATGGATTATCAGAACGCAATTGACAAATGCAATTTCTAATTTTGGGGATGCTGTGTATCAATGGGTTAATAAACACTAGAAGTGACTTGAAAAGGGCGCATAAATAAATGAACATATGGGTAAAACTTTGGGGTCTTTGGGCAACCTCTAAATATTTGATGATTTTCCAAAAAAATCATGTGCTTTATTTGCTCCCGGAACCTCATCATTTGCGGGGTTCCGTGACCCGAAATTCACACTTTCAGTTTTTAAAAGCACCCTAATATATATATATATATATATATATGATACGATACGATACGATACACACAGACCGTGCATGGAACAAGGAACTCTTCTGGGATAATTAAATCCACTATAGTCCGAATAAGTAATGGTAAATGACAAATACCATAGTTTTTCTTTTTCATGATGCAAGCCCGACGTGGACAACGGGTCTCTCGCAAAGAGGTCCCATAAATATAGCTTCCCTCACCAGCTATCTGCAAAGCAGACAGGATCCAGCTTTGGGACATGGATCCATGTCCCAAAGCTGGATCCTGTCTGCTTTGCAGATAGCTGGTGAGGGAAGCTATATTTATGGGACCTCTTTGCGAGAGACCCATTGTCCACGTCGGGCTTGCATCATGAAAAAGAAAAACTATGGTATTTGTCATTTACCATTACTTATTCGGACTATAGTGGATTTAATTATCCCAGAAGAGTTACTTGTTCCATGCATGGTCTGTGTGTATCATAAAAAAACTCAGGGAACCATTCTGAGTTCATTCCCATATATATATATTATATTTTTTTTTTTTTTAGTTCAGGAAGAACCGATTCGCCTCTATTTAAAGGGCATATCTCAGCGGAAAAACAAAGAAAAAGTGAGAGGAAAGACAGAGGAAATATATATATATATATATATATATATATATATATATCAACACCTATGGTAAAATTATTGTATGTCCAGTTAGGTTATTTATATACCCTTGATGATTGGTTAGGTTAAGATGTGATATTTTCATTAAAACTAACGAAAATATCATGACTTAACCAATCATCAAGGGCAGCACTGTCCAACTGGCGGCCCGTGGAATGAAATTTTGCCAAATTTCATTTCTGTATTTTCTTCCCTATTTTATAATTTCTAGTAGGTAGAACAACATTCAGCGGGTTCCTAAGTCGTATTAACCAATGGTGTATGATTATAGGCCTACAATTTTACTTTAATAAGTGTAATTGTGGCCCACCATCTAACTCTTGTAAACATCTTGGCCCACGGCTTTATAGAAGTTGGACAGCACTGATCAAGGGTATACAATTAAGCTAACTAGGCATATATATATATATATATATATATATATATATATATATATATATATATATATATATATATATATATTTCATGAAAGTAACATGAATAATATGTATGATGAAAATAACCATGAATGAAAAAGGAAACACAGAATGATGCTCAAGTACTTTTGTCTAATGACATCCTCAGGAACACTGAAATAAATAACAAGTTTGAGAATATATATAGGTTAAAACAAATATATAAATAAAAAAATAAAAATTGTAGTAGTAGTATACAAATCTATAAGGAAAAGCTACCAGAGTTTTAGCAGCCCCTCTTGTCTGAATCCATTCTGAACAAATTCAGAACAGGATTAAGAGAAAAAAGGCTCTGGATAATTGAAATTATTTGTAAGTTGAATAATGGCAGATTCAAGAATATTTCTATTAACAGTGTTGCTTGAGTGAAACAAAATTGAAATACAGGGTGTCCAAGAATTATCTGTACAAGTTTTGGCTGTTATTAAAAGTCAACCAACCAATCGATAATCCAAATGCTGCCATGTACGCTACAGCATGACTCCAGATTTGAAAAAATTTACTGGAGCACAGCTCTGAATTTACTTTTTTTCCACAACAGCTTGGTGAGTTTCTTTTGTTAGGCGCAAAATTGCATTCAATGTCTTCTGGATTTGGGAATTTTCAAATTCCTCTAAAGCAGTTTTGTTAGTCTGATGCGCAGATTCCCCACTTACCTTTTGTTTCTTAGGTGGAGGAGAAGCACTTTCTTCAGTCTGTGAAACATCTAGTGAAAAAGTTTCATTTTCTAGATTAGCAGTTGATGAAGTTGGTTCATTTTTCTGAGGTCTAGCACTAGCACATTTTGTGAACAAACTAAATGACTGCTTTGCCGTATCTCTTTGCTGCACTTCATCCTGGTATTTCTTTACTGCAATATCTAAGCTGTGGGCCCAAACTCTGGGACCTCTTGTATTGTAACAAATATTTTTTTTGGAATTAAAATGTTCCTCCCAGTTTTGCTTCTTTGAATATTTGTTCTTGCATTGACCACAAAAGTAACCCCTTTTAACACCCTCACTTTTCTCTCCAACTTCATCAATATTAGGATCCATTATTGATTATTGACTACCTGAAAAAATACAAAATAAGTAAAAGTTAGTAAATATAGTATGGTAAAAGTGAGTAAAAGTAAGTAAATATAGTACAATGAAAGTAAGTAAAAGTAAGTGCTTTAAACTTAGTAAAAGTAAGGAAGAGTAAGTAAAAGTAGGTAAGTTAAAGTAAGTAAAAGTAAGTTTAAACTTAACTAAACTTTTCAATTCTAGAGTCATGGTGGATTACTTAAAACCGCACAAGTAATTATCTGGCCAATTAATTATCA